>JAQQSU010000071.1:36351-51307 GCA_028627135.1 Pseudochirops cupreus | reverse complement strand
GGGAAAGGGGTGGGTCTCATGTTGATTGAAGACAAAATGAGGTAATATAGGTAAAGCATTTTGTAAACCTTAAATGTTTTCTAGATTCTAGCCAATAATTACCATTGTATAATATTAGCCAGAATCTATATAGCCCTTTAAAAACAAATGAGTCACTAATATTATGATTAATACTATCATTAATTTTATTATTAATGATGTTATGGATGATACCATTATTAATATCATATGTCTACTTTAGGACCATATTTGGTCCTTGTAATTTTGCAACATTAATTTTTTATTTTTTTATGACCTTTCCATTTACATTGTACTGACTGGTTTTTTGGGGTCTGCTTCACTATGCATTAGATCTTATAAATTTTTGTTTCTCTGGATGAATCAAATTCCTCATTTCTTACAGTACAATAAGACTCTATTACATTCATGTGCCAAAAATTCATTTAACCATTCCCAATCAGTGGGCATCTACTTTATTTCCAATTTTATAAATATATTGATATACATGGGGACTTTCTTCTGGTCAGTGACCTCCTTGGGGTACAAATATAGCCGTTGAATCTCTGGGTCACAGGTACAATATGGACCTTTTAGTCACCTGAGTAATTGCAAATTGCTTTTCAAAATGGTTGTACTGATTCACAGCGCCACAGTGCCCTGATGTACTTACTGACCCCTTCAACATTGACGCTTCCCAGCTTTTGTCGTCTTTGCCAGTGTGATGAGTATGAGATGAAACCTCAAGACTGTTTTGATTTACATGTCTCCTATTAGTGATTTTGTATATTCAAAATACAGAAGTAATTTGTTGGCTTTGTACACTGATGTCTAACTATCTTACGCATTTAATAGTTATTTTCAATGGGATTTCCCTATTTACTGTTACATTTATATCCCCCAAGGAAGCCATTGACAAAAAGGTCCTTGTATACACCAAAATATTTTTAGCAGCATTTTTTGCTATAGAAAAGAATTGGAAAAAAAAAAAAAGCAGATGCCCATTGATCAGAGAATAGCTAAACAAATTGTGGTCTAAGAATATGATGAAATCTTACTGTGCCATAAGAAATGACAAATAGGAAAAAAGAAAAGCAGGGAAAGAGCTACATGAACTGATACAAAGTAAAAACAAGAAAACAATATACATAGCGAGTACAATATTTGTGTAAACAGAAGGAACCAAAAAATCAAAAAATAATGTTGCAGAATCACAAAGAACAAGCATAGCCCCAAAAGAGATATGAGAAGACACCCTCACACACCCCCTGACAGAAGTGGGAGGTCAGTGAATGTGGTACATCGTACATTATTTTAGACTTGCAACGTCTTGATCAGTTTTGCCTCTTGGGGGAGGGAGGGGATCTTTAAAATGTTATTTGTTGTATGGCATGGGTCTTTGGGAGGGGAAGGGATACTGGGGGAAATTTTGGTGATGTAAAAGACATCAATAAAAAAAACTTATTTAAAAAAAAGAAAAGTACTCTCAATTTGATAGGAGAAATTTGGGGAGTTGACTTTTTAAGTAAAAGGTCAATTACTGAAAGCCAGGATGCTCTCATGTGGGCCATTGAACTGCAGCTACCACAGGGAGAGAGCAGCAGGCGAAGGGCCAGAGAAGACAGCAGCAGCAGAGGAAGAGGAGCCTGAGGAGAAGAAGTGAAGACAGCAGGGGTAGGGTGAAAAGCTGCTCAGTCTGGAGTTCAGAAAGGTAGAGAAGTCAACTGAGAGAAGGCTTCAGCTGAGTGATTACTGATTGGTCAGGGAGAACTGATTTCATTGGCCAAGAATAGCAGTGACGGGTTTTTTTTTTCCTTCAGCGCCACCTAGAGTTGGAGTTAAGTGCCCCTTTTCTAAAGAACTTGTTACTCTTTGCTGCCACCTCTGGCTTGAGAAGGAAAACCAGGGGGTGGGAGTTGTCACTGCTGAGATATCCGCAGGTGAGCGGATTGAACTGTTTTGCTAATAAGCCCTTTTCTGATTGTACAGTGTAACATCCAATTGGCTGGTCTAGTCTGTATATCTCAGAGATAGCCAGTTTGATGGGCTTGGCAGTTCTCTGGCCTAAAGAGAACTGCTACTAATATTAAGAGCTAACACTTCCTGGAAATCCTTTTAAGGATGGGTGATGCTTAATTGAAAGAGTTTATAAAGGATATATATGTAGAGAAGAGGTAAAAGATTTCCCCAGTCTTTGGTGTAAAAAAATGTTCCTGCATGGACCAATGACATTGAAGCCTGAAGTGTAGAGTTGAGTTACCCCCAGTCCATGTGTTTTCTTCCCTCTTCTTCTAAGTGTGAGCCCATTCTTCACCATAGCTATTGAGTACATTGTTATAATGTGATATGGGTTTACCTGTGTTGTGGATTTACTTTATTATTTATGTAATTGACTTAATAAAATAGTATTTGTAATATTTCTTTTGTCTAATTAAGTGATTGTGTTTTGAATTCCAAAGACTTTATTTCTTATCCATAGCTGCAAAAAATGACCTGCTTCTCATCGAATAACATGATCTTGAATATTACACTCATGAGTTTATTGTGGAATATGGTACAAGATGTTGATCTAACCCTAATTTCTGTCAGACTGCTTTCTTAGGTTTCCCATCAGTTACTATTAAATAGGGAGTTCTTTCCTGAGTAATGTTTTCTAGTTTATTGAATATTGGGATATTGAGTTCTATTTAGAAATTCCACATTTTAAAACAAATATCAAATGGTTTTGATAACTTTTATATTTCGAGGTCTACTATTTCCCCTTTATCCCAATCTCTTTTAATTATTTCTCTTGATATTCTTTTATTACTTCAAATGAATTATTATTTGATTGAGTTCTCTAAGGTAGCCCCTTGATAGTTTGATTGGTATAGTATTAAAACTGCTAGTATAATTTTTGCTATATTTGGCATGGCCCAACCATGAACATTGTGAATATTCTTCCAGCTATTTACATTTTTGCAACTTGGGTTTTGTTATTATATAGAAATCTGTTGATGGTAGGTTCATTTTTGTAACCTGCAATAATGCAGCTCTTATCCTAATTAGTATCTTTGCTGATTCCTTAGGATTTTCTAAGAAAACCACATCATCAGCAAATAAAGTTTTATCTCCTCTACCTATATTACATGATCTGCTTCTATTCAATTTCTAATGCTATTATCTTTAATATTAAGGTTGCCATATCCATTTAGAATTTATTGTGGAATATGGCATAAGATGTTGATCTAAGCCTAATTTCTGCCACTCTGCTTTACAGCTTTCCTGTTAGTTTTTAATCAAAAAAAGAATTCTTTCCTAAATAATTTGTTTTCCAACTAACACTGGATTATTGAGTTCCATAGTTTTTGATTCTCCTTCATCTAATCTGTTCCACTGATCTATTTTTCAACCAATACTAGAGTAATGGTTTTGATGACTGCTACTTGATAATGTAATTTGAGATCTGCAAGTTCTATTCCCCCTTTATCCTTTTTTATCCTTTATCCTCTTTTCATTATTTTTTCTTGTTATTCTAAATCTTTTAGAATGTGTTTATTTTGATTCAGTTCTACAAAATATCTCTTTGATAGTATGGTATAGCATTAAGTGTAAATTAACTTTGATATCATCATTCTTAGTTATATTGGCATGACCCAGCCATGAACACTCAATACTCCTCTAGCTATTTAAGTTCTTTATTCAAGTAGTACTTTATAATTGAATCTTTCCAAATATTTAGTGTACTTTGATAGATTCCTAACTATTTTATACATTTATACATATACATTTTGTAGTTATTTTGAATGGGATTTCCTTTCTATTATTGCCTTTAGGACTTTGTTATTATTATATAGAAATACTTGTGGGGGTTTTTTGTGGATTTATTTTGTAATCTGCAACTTTGCTGAAGATATTGTTTCAAATGATATCTTTGCTGATTCCCTAAGATTTTCTAAGTAAATCATCATGTCATTGACTAATAGTGATAGTTTTATCTCCTCTTTACCTATCTTTATGACATAAATTTCTTTCTCTTGCCTTATTGCTAGTGTTAGTATTTCTAGAACCATTATCACATAATAGTGGGGAGAGTAGATGTCCTTGCTTTACTTCTTTATTTATTGAGAAAGTTTCTATGTGCATTTTTTTCTTTTGAAAACTGCCTGTTCATAATCCTTTGCTCATTTATTTTGGAAGAATGCCAGCCTCATTCTCCATCCCAAATATGACAGACTGCTATAGCCACTCCTCCAGAAGCAATCTTCCTGAGGCGGGGAGGGGGAGGGGGGGGTGAAAATTCACACACAGGCCATGTAAATGTTCTTGAGCTCCTATTTCACACCCACCTTTTTTTATTTTTTAACTAAAAAGTTACATATAGAAATTTGGTGAGGCTGTTAACCCTCAAAGAGGAAACTAGTGACTTTTGGAGTTTATACAGGGAAAGAGTTGGAGTTCATTTGGAAATTTTAAGAATTGGAGACAGTAGGTATTCAGAAAAGGTGACGTGTCTGAAATCTAGACACTAAATAAAAATAAAGGGAACAGTCTGCTTTCCAGGTGACAGTAGTTGTGACCTTGGACTGCTTTTAGCCAAACTTTAGAGTTCAGTTTTTAGGCTGTCTGTTTTGGTGAGGATAGCTTACTACTTTATTTAAACCCACAGGTGATGGCACAAATCCTGAAGGATATGGGAATTACAGATTATGAGCCAAAAGTAATCAATCAGATGCTGGAGTTTGCCTTCCGTGAGTGACCCACAAAACAAAATTTCTCTAATTCAGTCAAGTAATTTGATACTAATGTCTTCTATAATTCTAATAGAATTGTATTTTCTATGTCAGCCACATAAACCTAATGTTAAAGTACACAAAATGGGCTGAACTCAGAGAGGGCAATTATTATTTTATTGTGGTAAGTATTTAAATGGATAGTATAAGGCAAACTTTCTCTCTCTCTCTCTCCATATATATATACTAGACATATATATATATATATATATATTTGAAAGCCATAACATCTCAAATTAATAATTTTTAAAAATAAGGAATATTTCTATAACATAACCCAAAGACTAAGCGTTTCTCATATGTCTAAGAGGAAATTGTCTCCATTCTCAAAGGATATGTAACAACAATTTTGGATGATGCAAAAATTTATTCAAGCCATGCTAAGAAAGCCACTGTTGATGCAGATGATGTGCGATTGGCAATCCAGTGTCGATCTGATCAGTCTTTTACTTCCCCTCCCCCAAGAGATGTGAGTAACTTTTATTTAAACATCTGTTTTATCTGGGGGGAAGAGGGGGAGAGAGAGAGAACACAGCACTAACTAGGGTTTATTTTTCTCAGTTTCTATTAGATATTGCAAGACAAAAAAATCAAACCCCTTTACCATTGATTAAGCCATATTCAGGACTTAGACTCCCACCCGACAGATACTGTTTAACAGCACCAAACTACAGACTTAAGCCTTTACCAAAAAAGGTGAGTGTTTTGTGATTGTTTTTTAAAAAGAAAGTTTTTCTAGAATAGTACCATTTATCCCATAGTTTAAAAAAAATTACTAGATATTAGCTAAAATAACTTTTTAGTATTTAAAACTAACTATTTTAAAATTCTTTCTAGCCAGCTATTCTTTTGAAAAGAGGCAGTGTGACGCAGGAGATGGTAAGCTGGCTTCAAAGTCAGGAAGAACTTTGTTCTTGAAGCCCTGGCTTCCAGTCACGTCTTTGACCCATCGTGGCTATGTGACTGAGCAAGTCACTTACTCTCTCAGGGATCTAGTCAGTTTTCTTAGAACTAAAAGTTTCAGAGAAGGTACCAAATTATGTTGGTAAAGGGAATTTCCTTACGCAGGAGTTCTCTAGACTAATGAATACTATCCCTATCCTATTGAAGTATATTGAGATGTATAACATCAGGAGTTGGCCCTACCTTATGCTAACTATAGTCATTTTAAGAGCTGAAAGAAAGCTTGTTAGGCTTTCTTTAAATCATGCTAATCATTCAGTCCTAGGAAAATGAGGCCCATGGAGGGGAAGGAACTCACCTGAGGTCACAAAGCTGGCTACTGAATAGCAATGATGGGATTTGTTCCCACCTCACCTTGATTCCAGTAAGGGCCCCACTCCCATCACCTCAAGATATCTACTTTCCCTGCCTAAAGTGCCATCATAGGAGAAATCTTTCAGTTAAGGTGTTCACTGATGAAAATGCAAATACAACCTGTCTAACATTGTGAAAATAGAAGCCTGCCTGAAACTGCACTACAGTATCTAAGTGGAGATTCAATTAAATTCCACAAGGATACATTAGGTGCTTACCAGTCAATCAGCAAACATTTATTAAGTGCCTACTATGTGCCAGTCACTGTACTAAGGCTGGGGATACAAAAAGAGACAAAATCCAGTCCCTGCCCTTAAGAAACTTACAATCTAAGGGGAGAGCCAAAATGCTAACAAATATATACCACATGCCTATAAGAAGCTAGGGAGAAAAAGACAGAAATGAAACATTCCTTGCCCTCAGGGAGCTTACGTTCTACTGAAGTGATTGTTACAAGATTGTTATGTAGAAAAGAAAATACCTCGTAATTTGAAGGCAGGGTACTAACACCTGAGGGGATCATGGAAATCTTCCCTTAGGAGAGGATGCCTGCCCTGAGCCTTGAACTAAGAGTGAATCTGGAGATAGGAGACAGTTTGGACACATTCAGAGAGGCAGTAAATGGAATGTTGAATTCAGGGAACACACTAGTAATTGAATTTGGCTAGAACATTCATAAGTACATGAAAAGGGAGGGAAGGCTAGAAAGGTAGGTTGGAGATTGCAGAGGACCATAAATGCTAGGTAGAAGAGTTTGTATTGTATCCTAGAAACAATAGGAAGTCACTGAAGGTTTTTGAGGTGGTCAAGGCTATATGTTAGGATTATTCTGGCAGCTATATAGAGAATGGATGGGATATGAGAGAAAACGGAAACAATAAGACCAATTAAGCTACTGTTGCAATAACCCAAGAAAGTGATGCAGGCAGTTTAAATGGAAAGATGATGAAGTAGAATAAACAAGACTTAGACCAACTTTGCTATATGAAGGGAAAGGAAAGAGTTAACAAGAATGGTTACGTAGTTACAACGTGGGGTGACTGGGAGGATGGTAGAACCTTCAACATTAATGCACAAGTTTGGAGAAGTATGTTTATGGAGAAAGAGGATTAGTTCCATTTTGGATATACTGAGTTTGAGATGCCAAGGATGATGCCAACTTGGAGGTGCCCATTGATCTTCACCATCATCTTTAATGGGGTTGACTGGAAGGTCTACATATCTAGCCCCAGTCTGCCTTCTGAGCTGGAGTCCTGCCTCTCTAAATGTTTGCTGCCTATTGTTCAGAAACAGGACAGCCTAGAGAAATCTCAAACTCAATGTGTCTGAAACAGAATTCATTGTCTTTTCCCCTAAACACCGTACTACCAGTGTCTCAGGTTTGCAGTCTTGGCATTATCCTTGACACCTTGCTCTCCCTCACCCTATGTACCCAATCAATTGCCAGATCTTGCCATTTCTATCTTCACATCTCTTCTAAAGGGTCCTTTTCTCCACTCACACAGCTGCCACGTCAGTCCAGGCCCTCATCACCCCTCACCTAGATGATTGCAATAGTCATTGTTAGTTGGCCTTCTTGCCTCAATGCTCTTACTCCAGTCCATCCTACATACCACTGCCAAAATAATTTTCCTTAAGCACAGGTCTGACCATGTGACTCCCCCTTGATTTCCTGTTGCCTCTAGAATAAAATACAAACTGATCTAACTTTTAAAGGTCTACACAGCCTGACCCCAACCTACCTTTGTACCCTCATTGGACATACTCCTCCTGCCTACACTCCGCAAGCCAGCTTTCTGTTCATCCCACACGATGCTCCATCTCTCATCTCCATGCCTTCGCACTGGCCATCCCGCTTGCCTGGAATGCACTCCCTTCCTTATCTCTGCCTCCAAATCTCTCTCTTCTTTAAGATCCAGCCCAAGCACCATCTTCATGAAGCCTTTCCTGTTCCCCATGCTTCCCTCCCAGTCTACCTTGTATTGAACTACTTTGTATATATTGGTACTTATTCCCTTTATATTTGTGCTGATAGATTTATATATGTGTTTGTCTCCCCTGTTGGAATGTATGTTCCCTATGAGTAGGGATTATTTAATTCTTTGTTCTTGTATCCCCAGCACCTAGCACAGTGCCTGACATGTAAGTAGGCTTAATAAATCGCTAGTTGATAAGATTGAGGATGGCCAGACAAGTAGTAGTCAGTGCCGGATTGAAGTTCAAGAGAAAGCTCAATTCTAATTCTGGATATAGATTTGGAGGTCATCTTCACAAGGATGATTGAATCTATCATCCAGAGAGAACAAGAATAGAGAAGAAAGTCTAGAACAAAGCTTTGTAGGATACCCACAATTACAGGGCAGGAAATGATTATTGAACCAGAAAAGGAGGTTGAGAAGAAATGGTCACAGAAGTAGGACGAACTCCAGAAGACAAAAAACTATCCCAGAAGCCATAAGAAATGGCATTGAAGGATATGAGAGATAGTAAATAGCATGTCTCATGCTGGAAGAGGTCAAGGAGGATGATGATGAGAAAAGGATGTCCTATTTAGCAGTTCAGAGATCACTGATAAATTATAAGACAGCAGTTTCACTAGAATGGTGATGCTGGAAAGCCACAACACTCAAGAGGTTGGGAAGTGAGTAGACAGTAAGGAAGCGAGTATAGATTGAGGGTCTAGGAGAAGCTACATATCTAACAGCTTAAGGGCATGACCAACAGCTCAGATGAAGAATCTTTAAGGATAGGAGAGACCTGGACATGTTTGTAGGCAGGAAGGAGGCAGAAGATGGGAAGAGAAGAAGGAGCTCATGTTGACTATCACAGGTTTTTGTTTTGTGTGGTTTTTCTTTTTTTCCCAGTAAGTAGGACACAAGGTGATCTGCTGAAAGAGGAGGAACTGAAGGCATTGGCGGTGATGGGGGGCTTGAGAAAATTGGAACAAGCACAGCATGAGTCAAAACAGAATGTGCTTACAGCAGGAAGGACTCAGTTGAGATTAGATCAAAGGAATTTGTAATGGATCAAGTGCTAGTTACCAAGTGTAAATAGTCATTTAAAAATACTCCTGGCATATTTGTGACAACTTGAGTTGAATGTCAGGGAAAAAAGATAAAAGCAGGAACATTAAATAAAGGATAGAGAAAGAGAAAACATAATTTTTAATATAAATCTTTGTCATACCATGTTGGATTTGTGGATTACTTATAAAGAAAACATTCTTCTTTGTAAATTTGGGGGTTTTAAAACCGTCAACAATCCAGATGGATTTTAAGATGTCAAATCAGAATCAAGAATTGTGGCTTTTCTTTTTTTCCAGGGGCCTGCTCAAGCTGGCAGGATAACTGTTCCCCGCCTGAGTGTTGGTGCTGTTAGCAGCAGACCAAGCACTCCTACTTTGGGTAAGAGAGAGGAACTCCTACCCTTTTCTGGATAGTAGCTTTTATTACAATGCAATAAAGTTCTAATAAAGTATTTTGGAAGAATATTTTTAACGTTTGGATTTTATTTTTAGCCCAGGGTGATTCAAAAGCCCCCATGTGCTTATAATGACTTTTAGTAGCTACAGAAGAACTTTTACCTCCCCCCCCCTTTAGTTAAAGACACCAGTAAAGACATTGTCACAGGGAGTGACATGCCATGAAGCTGGAAGTGACCTTTGCATTATTTCTGATAGTGGATCTCAGTGGCCCCTGAACCACAAAGCACTGTTGGTTTGGAGAATCCCAGTGAAAGGGAGCCCTCTCCTCCCAAGGCAGCCCCCCCCCCAGACCTCCTTAGACACTCTAATTGTTAGGAAGTTCTTCCTGACATCAAGCCTCAATGTACTTCTTTCCAACTTATACCCACTGCCCCTAGTTCTGTCCACTGGGCCAAGGAGAACCAGTCTAATCAAATCCTTCTTTCACGTGAGGAGTGCTGAAGTAGTCTTCAGATACTTGAGCTCTCTTGCCCCTTCTAGGCCTTCTCTTCTTTAAGCTCCACATCTCCAGCATCTTCCTTCAGCCTCTCCTCCAAAGAGCATGATTGCCCCGCAGCCTTTCCCTAAGCCTGTAGGCCTCACCTTCTTCTGGGGGTTCTGCAGTTTATTTGTGTCCTTCCTAAAATGCAACACTCAGTACTGATCCACAAAATTAGCTCAAGTCTACTGATTTCCTTTATATTGTCAAAGCTAAGGCCTCCTGAAAGTTTGTACCATCTAAAAACAAGCTAATAAACTTAACAATACTATGTGTTCTTTTAATGCTATTAACGATCCCTTCTCCAGATTTCTCTTGTTACCTATGTTTTGAAGACAGTAAGAAAAGAGAAATTGTTATGGATACCAGTAGTAAGTTATCCAACTAATAGAATATGGTAATATTAATTACAGGTACCCCATCTGCACAGACAGTTGCTGTTTCAACTAAAGTTGGGACCCCTGTGTCAGTGCCAGGTCAAAGGTTCACTGTGCAGATACCACCTTCCCAGTCTGCGGCTACCAAACCAGGTAACAAAGCAGTTTGGGTCACCAAATCCCAGTTATTCAAGCGCTTTGTATACATATGAATATTTCTTTCCTAAAAAATGGCAGCAAGGTGCCTAATAACATCCTGCACTTGTTCTGAAACTTTAACAAATCCCCCAAATATACAAAGCTTTGAGAAAATGGCTGTCTCTTTTTTCCCCTAATATAGCCCAAACACAACTCGCGGACATGTTTACTAACCTCACCAAAGGACACACATTTCACATCATAAAAGACTCTTGAAAGATGAAATGCTTTCTACTAAGTTGAATCATTGTGCTAGAAAGTGCCTCACTGTTCAGAGTAATTAAAATGTACCCAATTGTGAAAAATCACACACACACACACACACACACCCCAATTGGTGTTTTGCAAGTTACAGATTTCACATAGAAATAGTATAGGTTAGCAGTCTAATTAATCCCAAGTGGATCTCGCAGCAATAAGGCAGTATCTATTCCTCCCTAGGTCCCAATTCACTATCTCACTCTGCACATCATCTATGTCCAAACCTTGTCATAATCACTCCTCAAGCTTCTCCCAGCACTTCCTCTTTGTTGAGGACCTCTCCTCATACTTCACCAAAAACACTGAAGCTACTTAGCATGAGCTCCACCCATCCCCACCACCCCATCTCACAGAATTCCAGCATCTTATCTTCCCCTACTTGCTTCTCCTTCATTAGTCTCTGATGAAGAGGTGGCCCTGTGGTACCATCCCCTCCCCTCTTCTTCAGCACATTGCTCCCATTATCATCTCTGTTCTTTCTCTCATCTTCAGTCTCTCCCTTGCTACTGACTCTTTTCCCTCCTGCCAAAAACCATGGCCATATCTCCCGTGTCCTTAAACAACTAGTGAAAAAGGGCACATTATTTTTACCTTGAAATCCTATTCTTCATAGGTTTAACTAGGTTCTGTTTTTATGTTCCAGCTGTTCCTGCAGCTCCTGCTGTCCAGAATGTTCTGATTAACCCCTCTCTGATTGGGCCAAAAAACATCCTCATCACTACTAACGTGGTATCACAGAACACCCCTGTTGAGTCACCAAATGCATTGAAAAGAAAACATGAAGACGATGATGATTACGACAATTTGTAAACGGCATCAACAGGCACCATCATCAGACAGCCTCGATGCATTTCTAAAGTATAAATAGTTTGGAACGTAAATGTAATCATGTTCAATTCATAGAAAACAAACAAATAAGTGTTTAAGTAAAAAAAGTAATGTAGTTGTAAAACTTTTTCTGCTGTTAAGATTGTTGAACTTTAGTAGGATCATAAATGTTTTTCACTAGAAGTTGCATGCAATCAATAAAGTTATAATTCATCAATTTTGTCATTTCATTATGTTGGAAAGATGGAAGAAGGTTTTCAACACTGAGTCATTTACAAAGCTAAAATAGGATGTAGTCAGTCCTAAATATCACTTCAGTCTCTTCAAATTTTAAGCATGTGACCATTCTAGAAAAACCTTTGGTCAACATCGTTAGACTGCATTGATATGGATAATTAAGTTGCCCACACACACACAAGCCCAACTTAGTCTTTTTCCTGAATTCCTTAGCTCCATTTTTTTAGGCCTCTGATAAAATTTTACATTAAGTTATGGAAGCCCAAACCAAACAGACTTTATAGTAAACCCTAAACTGTAGCATTACATTGAGGACCCGACTGTTTTAAAATAAACCAATGTAACTTCACAGTTCTTACATATCTTTGATAAGATTAAGTATTACATTATTCTTTTAAGCAACTGTTCTACATGCCTGATACTCAACTGTGTTTCGGGATAAACCCTGAAATCTCGTGCTGCTCATGCATCCCTGAGTCATCCATTTTGTATGGACTTCATTCAGTTCTCTCCTTTTGCATAAAAGCAGTTTCACCACTTCATAAAACTTGTACTGACTTAGCAGCTTATTTTCCAAGTTGTGTGAGGCTCACCTAGCTCTGAGTACACAGCATCTCCATTAAGTCTAAAGAGGTTCTCAGACATAAGCTCACCGAGAATGAATATATTTTCGTTCTCTCTGAACGCCTCTGAAAAATCTTTTCATATTCAAAATTGAATTGAAAATTATTTTCAAAAGAACTGATTCAATACCCTTTGAGATGCCAGACCTTAATTTTTAAATAAAATCCATTCCAACAATTTTTAAAATAATTATTTTTGTAGGACAAATGACTAGAAAGAGTCACTCAGAATTCAACCTTGGAGGGCATAGTCAAACCTCCTGAACTTATAGCAGTGGTTCTCAACCTTCCTAATGCCGTAACCCTTTAATACTCACTCGTATGTGGGCGTATCTGCATGTGGGCGGACCCGCCTGGAGATGGATAGAGGAGCGGTGGCTCAGTTCCTAAGACCATCGGAAATATTTGTTTTCTGATGGTCTTAGGCAACCCCTGTGAAAGGGTCATTCGACCCCCAAAGGGGTTGCGACCCACAGGTTGAGAACCGCTGACTTATAGGGAAAGAAATTTATCATGTAGCAGAGTTAGTAATATAGTACTAGTTAGTAACCCCACCCCTTTGATTTCTGGCCTAAGGGCCTCAAGGAAGGCCCTTGAAGACTAGAAAGGACTAAAAATGATTAATCTGGGGCACCTAGGTGGTGCAGCGAATAGAGCATCGGCCCTAAAGTCAGAAGGACCCAAGTTCAAATCTGGCCTCAAGATACTTGACACACTTAACATGTGACCATGGGCAAGTTACTTAATCCCAACTGCTCTGCCTTCCCCCCTCCAAAAAGGAAAAAAAAAGAATGATTAATCTGGAGGAATAGTAGTAAACTGTTATCACGAGGTGTCTTAAGAACGAATGAGTATGTGACAAAGTTGAATACCAAAAAAGGAAAAAAAAAAAGATGGCAGATAAAGCTAAGGGAATTACCAAGTGAGAATGTGCAGATATATTCTTACCAGCCTTTGTTAGTAGGTGTATTCCATCCCAGGGAAGAAATCAGCATCCCTATATTGTAAACCATGGTTCCAAAGTACAAATCCCATTCTGTTAGCCCATGATTCACATCCCAATTCAATTTCTTTCTCTTCTGCATCCCTTGTCTTCAGTGGACAACAGTAAAGAAAATACAGCCTGCACTTTTGTGGTTCATAACTTAGTGCCCAAGACTTCACGCTACATTTTAGGCCCTTTTTGGCAGTATCACTTCTAGCCACATTAATCAACAAATGGCTTGATACTCGATCTATTTCACCAAGTCTCACACAGAGGGAGGACCACAGTTGCCTAGATCATCAGTTGGTTAAGAACACCAAGCCCAGAATTGCCAGCCACCACTCTCTGCTTTCCTAGATGACTTCTGCAATAGTTTCTACAACGTCTTCCTCCCCCTCACAGTATGCTGTATCCTCCCTGCCTCTTAAAAGCCACAAACCTGTTTCCTAGCTTAGTATGGAACTGTTCTCCTTTTCTGCTAAATGTTTAATAGATTTCCTTATTCTTCCATCCTCCAAACTCCTGATAAAAATCTAGTCTCTTCTTGACCACTTCAGTTCTCCCCTTTTACCAGATAAAAGACTTGATTTTGTTTCTTTTGGTTACAATTCAACGTCCCTTACAACCTAGAATGTGGAATCTTTACCTCCTTCCAGGAAGATCAGTCTACACTTGGAACACACTTAAGTCAGTCACTCAACTAGAGCAGAAACATTTGAACTCAATACAAAGCTGCAAAATACTCCCTTCTCCCTACATGGGTTGAGATTTTCAGCCTTCTTTTTAAACTACTTGGGATTTATATATATAAAACCCCCACGAACTTACTTAAAATCTTGACAACCAATTATTAAATTTGACCTCACAATTTTGACAGCCTCACTCAACTTCCTACCCTTAGTCTCAACAAGTGATCCTCTGCCATACCCTGCACCAATGCTTTCACCAATTGGCCCCACCCATCAATTCACTCATTCATCTACTTCACTCACCTTTTCTTACCTCACCAACTGCTTGTCCTCATGGTCCCCTTCAGGTCCTTGATCCTTTCCCTTTCCCGTCAAGGTCTCTCACAGAAGCCAGAAGTAGAACCTTGAGCCGGAACTTGTTCTTCGTTTTTTCCTCAATTTCTCTTCCCCAGATTCAATCTCTGGCCTTCTTTATTAGTCCAAATTCCTCCAAATCAACTACAAAATTTCCTCCTCATTCAACCTAAGTCCTTTTCCGACAGAAGCTAGAAGTGGAAATGTTTCATTTTCGGCAAAATGAGGTTGAAAATTTCTAAGGTCTGTTCAAGTCTAGATAAGGCAGGAAGGGACCCCACCCTCCTCAATCTCCCTCCCTCTTCCTTAACTATGAAACACTTGACTCCCTAGACTCTCAATTTAGTGTATGTGGC
>JAQQSU010000071.1:0-36251 GCA_028627135.1 Pseudochirops cupreus | reverse complement strand
CCCCCCACTTATGTATTAGCCATATTGTCACAACCAACCTGTAAGCTCTTTGAGAAGGATATACATGGAAAATATGTTATGGTCTATGATTTAAAACCCAAGACTTTGATATATACACAGACACATATACATATACATATATATGTATATACACATATACATATATACACACACACACATATATATGTATCTACATATATATGTATACGTATATATATATTTAGAGACAATTTCCCCCCCATATCGCCCACAGTGATGGGCATAAGAGGCGCTCAGTAAGATTCCCCTTGACTCTTCTGTAGCAAATGAGCAGTTTCATGTCTGGATCTTCTTCCCCTCTTGTCATCCAGACTGTTCCCAGCTCTGCTGGTTGGGGGCAAAGGCAGCATGGAAAGAACACTGGATTAGTTATTATATCAACATTAATATATCAAAATGAGATAATATTTGTAAAAAGCGCTAGCATTGTTCCTGGCACATAGTAGGTGCCATATAAATGCTTCTTTTCCTCTTTCCCCTTCCCCCTACTTCTGATCGTGCCACTGTGTGACCTTGGCATCATGGTACGTAACCTCTCTGAGCCTACTTCTCCATTTGTAAAATGGAAAGACTTGAACTCACGACCATGGTTCTCTTTTAGTTAGATCTAAAGTGGGCTTCTATTCATTTACACCCTCAAGTCCTCAAGTTTCCTAGTCATGGGACACCGAAAATTCAAATTTTTCAAATTTGTTTTGTTGTTAGTTTCTCTCCTTACTCTCCAACAGCCAAACATCTCTTGTTTGGCCTCATCCCCTTATCTTCCAGCGAGTCCTGCCCCATTAACTTGCCAACTCAGACATTTCTCAAAATTCATCCCTCTAACTTACCCATCAGCATCCATCCCTCGGCTGGCCCAGGCCTCAGTCTGAGAAAGTAAATGGGAAACCACTGGAAGGTCTTTGAAAATGTACCTGAATACACTGAACTGTTCTAGTAGCAAATGGCAAAGGCAAATGGGCCCTTCTCCAGATCCCGCATGACAAAAAAAGAAAGAAGAAAGCAGTTTAATTGAGCTGGCACTTTTATGAAATGTTTATTTCACAGGTAACCTTCCCTCCCACCCCAAAATGGAGTTTCTTCTCGTTTCCATACTGTGTGTGGGTAATGACGAGAACAGCTGCTAACGAAGCTGAACAAAACAAACTATTTCAAGAGTGTATGGCTAACGGCGGCTTTAGCTTTGATTTTTCTTTCTAAAGGCAAAATAGAAATATATGTGTGTGTGTGTATATATATATATATATATATATATATATATATATATGTATGTATATATATACTCTACAGATCACAACAACGGTTTAGACGAGCTAAGGAAGTTCAAGTGAGATCTGACAAGAGTGCACACCCAGGAACCACAAAGGTGAGTTGAACTGCTTCTGGGGCTCTCATTGCCCCATCTTCTGGCCACTGGTTGAGTCTTGAGGGAGAAACTTGCCTAATGCCAAGGAAAGGGACAGGAAGCACTGCAGGGTCACATTGGAAGAGCTGTGCACAGGAACCAGCAGGCAGCAAAGTGGCGTCCATTAGACATTGCTCAGGGCGGCCACTCCTGGGAGGACTTTGCCTGGAAGGGGGAACAAGCACAGGGAAGCGTTACTCTAGGCCCCAAAACAGCTCTGCCCTCCTCATCTTTCCCTGCAACTCTCTTTAGTCCGTGCATTGTGACAGTGGCCAACTGTTTCACCTCTAAGTTTCCCCGCTATTAAGCTGGATTATGATATAGCAACAGCTTTCCTCCACAAAGCCTGCACTGTTTGCCAAAATCCTTGGAAGCAAGTTCATCCAAGTCCTATTTCTGTGTGTGGTTGGGGGAAGGCAGGGAGGAGAACACTATATAAAAATTCAGTAAAATGAACAAAGCACTTGAAAGGGTTAGGAAAATTCCACCTTTCGTCCAGCCCCAGAAGATTCTGGCTAGAGCTCTAGACACTACAGTCAGCTTCAAACAAAGTCTTGAAAATCAATCATCTGTCAGACCAACTGAGCCAGCAGTGCGAACCAAATTCCTACTAAATTACCTAAAAGGAACATCTATTGCTCATTATCTAGGTCCCATTAAGTCCCTGCCAGAGAGCTCCTAACAGCTGAGGAAACTCTTAACAGGGCCTCAGGTCAATGTAAAACGATCCCAGCTCTTTTCATTTCCCGGACTAAGGGGTTATAAGAAAGGTCAGCTTACATAGGCCTCTGCTTCCAGACATATCTGCACATAAATCCCTACAGCAGATGTCTCGGGAGGTGGATAACATCTCAGCCCCTCTTAAATTGTCTATTAGCCTCATGAAAGGGAATAGCTCAAGGACCCTGAAGGGAACACAGGGGGATAGGACATCATGTCCAGCAAAGCACTGAGGAATTATGGCTTTTCGTCAGGACAAACCAAGACTACTGAGAGTCTAGCCCCAAATTACCATATTAGGTACTCAAACATTGTTGAAATAAATTTAAAAATAAAGATATCAAATAGATGATGCCAGACATTGGAGGTACACGAACTTTCCACTAACCAGCTGACAGGAATAAATTATAGACTACCTACCTCCTCACATCCAAACCACTGCATTGTGTTCATTATCTCCCCTCCCCAGTCCAGCCCAGATGGCAGAAGCAAACACTGCCGACAACTCACCCTCCAGCAGCTCTAGACTGGCACCACCCCCAGTGCTCACATGGCTGACTTTGTCCTCAGTGTTCCATTTGGCACAGCAAGTGGCAGTATCCCCACCACCTGACAAGTGATGGGCAAGGGGAAGAAGAGAAAGAAAGCTGGGCATTAGCTGAGCATGGAGGATGAGGCAATGTGCTCTTCACACTCAAAAGCAAACTGAAGAATCCTTCCTTGGTTCCACACAAGGGCATCTTAGCTCCAGACACTCATGTGGCTTTTGGGATTTACCCCAATATAGCTAAGTGCCCTGACAAGGTTCAACACAGCTCCCCTGGGTTTGGCCTAAGGAGCTGGCGCATCAGCTTACACGGCTAGGATTTGGGGAGGGTCCCTTTACCTATGATAGTGATGCAGCCCCTCTTGGTGGCATCCACCACATTGTTCATTAGCTCTTTGGTTCCCCGAGCAAAGGCTTCCCACTCAAATACTCCAACAGGTCCGTTCCACACAATCTGTTTGGCCCGGGTCACAGCTTCTGCATACTTCTTGCTGCTTTCAGGGCCACAGTCCAAACCCTAAGAGGGAGAGATGAAAGTGGAGCCATGAAGGAAATGCACATGGATCCGAAGGAGCCAGGAGCCAGGGCCTCTAAAGAACCAAAAGGCAGACCCAAAAGCAGCTACTTGCTTACCTTGTGCAGAAATTGATACCAGGCTGGCAGAAAACAATACTGATTACATTCATTTTTTTGCAGTTTATCTCATTAAGAAAGGCCAGGCAGGTTATTTTTTATATAATTCTAAATCGTTTGCAGATATGACCTTGCGGCAACACTGGGACCAACATCAGGAATTGGTGGCCCCAATTCTTTAGCTGGCTCAATGCCACCCTTTCCCACACAGCCTTCTCACAAGGGCCTAAGGCTGTTTCACTACTGGCACCTTCTCTCAAAGGGAGCCCTTCCACACAGGGGAACACTCAGTAAATGATGGCTAAATAAACAAATTCCACTCTTGCCTCTCAATGCCATCTACCAAGGAGTCTCACCATCCATCCAGCAGGGATGCCAGAGGCCAATGTGGCTTGGCCAGTCTTGGCATTCTCATCAAACTTGTCGGCTGTGACGAAGTCAACAGGCAACGTGATCTTGACACCATTCTTCTCAGCTTTGGCCATCAGGTCTTTGACAATCTTGGCCCCCTCTTCATCAAAAAGAGAAGTTCCGATCTGGAGAGCAGGACAAAAGTAATGAGGGACTATTTGCTAAGCACATCTACACAGGGACAGTGCCCCATGGGACAAATGGGAGCTAACGCACAATGCCTTAATATCCAAGAACAATGCAGCAAGAAAGAAGAGGAGCAAGCAGAGGGGGATGTTCACTGGGATGAACCAAAGTTTGGGAGATGTGAGGGGAACTGATTCAGCCTTAGATTGGGAGTTTGGAGCTTTCTTTTTCCTTTTAGGCATGCATAAACAGCCATGTGTGCACCTAGGTGGTGCAGTGAATAGAGCACGAGCCCTGGATTCAGGAAGACCCGAGATCAAATCTGGTCTCAGACATCTGGCACACTTACTAGCTGTGTGAACTTGGGCAAATCACTTAACCCCAACTGCCTTGCCTTCCCCCCTCCAAAAAACAAAAACAAAAACCTTCCCAGCCAACTCCTTTGGTTTCATACCTCCATATTGTTGAGCACCTTGAGAAAGGTGAAACCCATCCCACCACCAATGATCATCTCATTGACTTTGTCTAGCATATTGTTGATCAACTGGATTTTGTCAGCAACTTTAGCTCTAGAAAAAAAAACAAAGAAGCAGCATGCAAATGAAGTCAATCCCTATCAACTCGGTGAAGTTAGAACATCACAAGGGACACACGCTGGATGTCCCCCGAAGAAGCAGTCAACTGCCCAGGCATTAATGCCCTGATCAACTCTATACCATGGCAGCCCTCCCCTCAAATTCTCTGGAGTGTGTAGACAGATCACGGACATCTTCTCTGGGGTAAAAAGAGCTCGTCGTTCGAGCTGGCCCTAGGCTTTGCAGCCAGGGCTCCAGCTAGCTACTCTGGGGGTACTGGGCTAGAAGCATAACCTGGCTGCTGTTTCCCAGCCCCAATTTACAACCTTCGGCTTGGGTACTTTGCGCTATTACTGAACTCGGAGCATTTAGTGCTCCACTGGATGCTGGAGGCGAATGTACTGCCATTCTGGGATAAGGGTAAAAAGCCAGAGAACATCCAGCATTTGTTCCAAAATATCATTCAGAACAGAACTCGTTTTCTTCATGTAAACTTCTCCACTTAGCTAAATTCCACTCCAGAGGACAAATTACTTTTTCTCTCCATCAGTACAACAAGAAAGGGCTGGCAAGACCTTTTTTTTAGAAGCCCAAACAAAGAAAACTATCACTTATCCTCTTCCTATCTTCTGGAGCTATATGAATGTCAGAGCACACAGGAATGCAGTGGAGGAGCAAAGACAAAGGAAAGAGGGCACTGGAGATGGACACTTTCTATCCCTATGAAATTATTTTTGGGGAAATACTTTCCTTACAAAATTAAAAGGTGGTAGAAGACATAACTCCAAACAAGTCTAATCTAAGCAAAGAGATTCAAGTAATAGACAGGGATTTCCTTGTAGGTCATGTATGTCCATATTATATTAATGTACCAGTCAGCCAACACTTTTCTTGAACTCAGAGCTGTAAGCTATACCTCTTAAAAAGATCAATAGCACACAATCTGATTCAGAGTTTGAAGAAGTCTCCCAGGAGGCTTGGGAAATTTTCACCAGTAGAGCCTATATTATATATTGTTTGGCAGAGAATTCACTGCAAAATATTTCACTAGAGAGACAATTTTTTTTTTTAAAGAATAAGAAAGGGAGACAATTTAGCAGGACAGAAAGAAGCTGGACTGTGATGCTTTAGTGAGTACCTCAATGGCAGGGACTACCTTTCTTTATATCCCCAGTGCTTAGCACAAGGCAAACAGTAGGCATTTAATAAATGCTTACTGATTAGCCGACTTGAAACCAAAACAAAACAAACTCTGGTGCTGACTCTGTTTTTAGAACTTTCAGTTTCCAAGAACCTACTAGGCACCATTAGGTCTCCACCCCAAATGGAAAGGAAGGTGAAGGCCTAGGTGTATTAAAAGTCAGTTTCAACTTGAGAAAAGCTTCCAGGTAGAACTTCGAGGATATTCATTCACTACTTATTTTTGGGGAGACAAGAATGAGAAAGATAAATCCATCCCCACTAGAAACCTCCAGGATCCTGAAACTCTGTACCTAGGGGGTCTCACGCCTGTTGAGTGGAGCTTCTGAGTTATGGGAAACTGGTCCACAAGTTTATACTGGGAAATGCTGTGTGTTTCCTGTCCCATGGACTCTAACCATTGCCCAGAAAGGTTGTGGACTCCCAGCCAAGAGTCCTGAGGCTGGCACACAAATGGCTTTGCCAAGGGTGGGGCTGTTACCTGCTCAGTGAAACTTGACCAGAGGCAGCTTCTTCTAGGTGGTCAATAAAGTGTTAACTTTAAGTGCCAAGCAGGAAAAAGGAACCCTCTGACAAAGTCCCAGGGACTATACATGTAAAAATAAACACATTTTCCAGCTTTTTCCACTGGGTACAAGATTTGAGATTTCCAATTTTAACCCAAGGACTCAGAGGTCTTTTCTGCTTGCCCATCTGCCTTCTTTACTGGGGTATGATCAAGGGGATGAGCATAAGAAGCCCTGAGAAACTAGAGTTTAAGAGCGACATTTTGTCCTTAAAACATTTATAGGAGAAAGGCTCAAGTTATCAAAGGCAAAGAGAAAACAAAAGGCCCTTCCCCTAACCCTTAGTCTACTGCAAGAACTTGGAAAGCAACTCTTACCCGCCCAAGATGGCCAGGAAGGGCCTCTCGGGGCTCTCCAGGGCCTTGGCAAAGTAAGTCAGCTCCTTTTTCATGAGGAAACCACATGCCTTCTGGGGCAGATTCACTCCCACCATGGAACTAGGAGAGAAAGGACAAAGAAATGGCATTAAGGTTTCAGACAACTCCAGGCCTGGCAGGAAGCCCTTCTGGGATACTGTAGGGTTGGAGCTTTCATCCCATAAAATAAGAGGGAAGCATGCTTTGAGTGTCGGACTCCTGGCGAATGCCCAGAGGAACCAGTAAGAGAGTACAGGTTCACTTCAGTCATGTTTCCTACTAAGAGCCCATCGGCAATAACAAACCAATGCGCAAAGAACCAGGAACCCCACATTAGGCCTAAACCTAAGAATTGTGACATTAACTTAAACGGCAGCAAGGATTTGGCACAGAAGTGAGGATAGATTCTCATTGTTACCTAAAAAGAACGAAACAGGGGTGGCTAGGTGGCGCAGTGAATAGAGCACTGGCCCTGAAGTCAGGAGGACCTGAGTTCAAATGCAGCCTCAGACTTACACTTACTAGCCATGTGACCTTGGGCAAGTCACTTAACCCCAATTGCCCTCCAAAAGCAAAAATAAAACAAATAAAGGAGTGAAACAAACAAAAGTCTTCATGCATATCTTGCTGGACATCACAAAGACAGGTGAAATTTGAAACTATCCATGTTTCGTAGGGTTTAACTCCCTATGTCAACCAAGAGATGTACTTTGGATACAGCCTGGGGATTTTTACCCAAAGTGGAAAGGACATATGGGTGCACACCTCCCAGACCACCAGTAGATGTTTGTAAATGGCTTAGGCACTGTGCCTGGAACATAGCAGGAACTTCCTCAACACTTGTTCCCTTCCCCCTCCTCACTCTCTGACAGGTACTACTATGCGTTATAGTTATCTGGGCATGTCATTATCAGCTGGAGTCAAATTCTGACTCCTCCAAGTGTGAGCTGTGAAAATACAAACAACTCACCTGCCTTTCTGTAAGCCTCAGTCTGCTTATTTATTAAATGGAAGACAAGGGTAAGTGTACCAATCCTCCAATCATTCTTACGCTCAAAACTCTGGACCAGCTCTCAGTGGCTTACTGGCTAAATGTTAGAATTCTTCTATTTGACATTCAGGGCCCTCTACAATCTGGCACCATCTTCTATGTCTGGTCCCACTCCCAATCACTCTCCTCCATGAACCTGACACTCCACTCGGTCTGGACAACTTTCTGTTCCCAGACGTGCCTTTGCTTATGACGATCTCTATGCCTGCAACGTTCTCTTTTCCCTCTTTTTACCAACTGCCTTCTCACCCAGCCTCTGAAGGCCACCTCTTCCAGGAACTACCCCCTGATTTCCCATTTATAACATTCTCTCAGAATTCCCCTCAGAGAACGTTCTCTCAGAATCCAGCCCTTCATTTTAAGTGTAATAACACATAACATCCAGCAATATAATAAGAGGCCAGACTATCATTGTGTTTATACCTATTCTCCCTACCAGGCAGGGAGGGATGAAGTTTTCTCTCCCTTAGAACCGAGCAGAGCTCTGCAATAACCCTAATTGGTTTTTCTTAACTGAACTGTTTTCCCAGGTGATAGAAGACAAATCAAAGGTCCAAGAAAGAAGGCCCACCACAGGAAACAGAGTCCAGTTAAACTACCCAACCCATGCTGTTCTAAAGGATACAATATTACAAGCAGGTCAAAGCTCTCTCCATGATGCCTTAGACACTCAAGTGCAATAAATAATTAGCCAGCTGGTGGTGATTTCTCAACTGATCTCCTTTTAGTGGCATAAGCTTTGAATTCCTGCTACTTCATATGGGGGAGAACTAGCTTCCTCTTCAGGACAAGCATTCTCCTGTCAGATAACTTCATCAATGCTGAGCTTTCATTGTCCCCTTTGGTTCAGGAAAGACAAACGTGAACCACAGATAGCTTTCTCCATATCTCCTGGCTCTAAGTATCATGGCTCTTCACTTCTCTCCTCTCCCATCTTGAAGACAGCACTACCAATGGAAGGAACTGGGTACCTGTGGGCACGGTGAGCAGTACCGAAAGCATCATTGACATAGACATCCCCCAGCTTGGAGAGGGATGCTTGGAAGGCTTCCACTTTGGCTGGATCCGCTTTGATCTGAGAAAAGAAACACAAGGAGCATCAGAAAGCGACTGGAAAAAAAAAACATTTCCTACCATTATTAAATGTTTCTTAGAAAGAGAAAAGAACAGAGCACAGGTAATCTTATACAACTTTAAAGACCCAGGAAATGTATGTATAATTTTTTTTTATTACCAACATGATCACATGTTCTCTTTCTTCTCCTCTCCCTAATGCTCTAAATCTCTATGGGATGATGTAAAGAGCACTAGGCTTGGAGTCAGAAGAAATTTCACTTGGTTCAGACTGTTCCTATCCCTACCTGTCACTCACTAGCTGTGTATCCTGGGAAAAATCACTTCCTCTCTGAGGGCTTCGATTTCCTCACCCATCCAAAGCAGGGGACTGGACTTTTGTGCAGGCTCTTAGAGCTCAGCCTCTGAAGGGGTCGGCCTGAGTGAGCCAACTGTTCTCCTGGATCAGGTGCTAGTTTTTCTGGCTTCCATTCTCATTTGAATATATCTGCCTTTGCAAAAGTCATGATTTTATTGTGTGTCCCACAGAAACCACTATGGACTGAGGTGCTTCCTGCCTGGTACAGAATCCCTCATAGAACTGTGGCTGAGACAATGCAGAAGACAATAAGGATGGTTTTGCCCACTGCAGCTACAGATCACAAAGTTGGTTACAGCTGTCTGTGGGCCAAAAACAGAGACTCAAAACAAAGAAATAAAAGCTAGGACTGGGGTGGCTAGGTGGCACAGTGAATAGAGCACCTGTCCTGGAGTCAGGAGGACCTAAATTCACATTCAGCCTCAGACACATGACACTTACTAGCTGTGTGACCTTGGGCAAGTCACTTAACTCCATTTGCCTTGCCTTCCTCCCTCAAAAAAAAAAAGTCAACCAACTGGAACTAGACAATCAAAAACTTAAGGAAGAGAATAATTTCTTGAAAACTAAAATTGAGTGGGGCAGCTAGGTGGCACAGTGAATAGAGCACTGGCCCTGGAGTCAGGAGGATCTGAGCTCAAATTCGGCGTCAGACACTTAACACTTACTAGCCATGTGATCTTGGGCAAGTCACTTAACCCCAATTGCCTTGCCCTCCCCTCTCCAAAAAGCAAAAAAAGGAAAAAAAAAACCTAGAATTGGGCAAGGGGAAGCTAATGACGATCTAAGACACCAAGAAATCAAAACAAAATCAAAGAAATGAAAAAATGGAAGAGTAAGTGAAACATCTCATCAGAAAAATAACTGATCTGGAGAACAGATGGTGGAGAATATAGAATAGTTGAACTATCTGAAAATTATGATTAAAAAAATCTTAACACGATATTAAGAGGGGGAGGGGGGGGAAAGAACAAAAGAAAACTCAAAAGGACACAAAGCCGGCCAGCTCTCAACGAGTCTCTTATTCATCACACAGGCTTTCTTGAAATGAAAATTTATTCTTACATATTTTGAATCCTCTCTTATAGTCTGTTTTGTACCCGACACACTTTTTTTTTCTTTCTTTGGATTTAAGTTCCAATATTTAAGTTTATGATGTTTTTGTTTCTTTTCTCTAGTCTGTATTTGTGTTCTGGCCCTTGAGTCTTTAAGAGGAAACAATATATATATATTTAGAAGTGTATAAAAGTCTTCTAAATTCAGAAGAAATAAACGGTCGGATCACAAGGAGGGGGGAGAGGGCAAAGGAGGGATCTTTAGAGGGGAGGGGTGAGGGCATAGGTAAAATGGGGCAGAGAAGATTGTTTAGATTTATGGGAATAGGAGGATAGGGGAGGGATCCTTGGAGGGGGGTAGGTGAGTAACAGGAGGGCAAGGTAGTGAGTAAAAGTGAAGTAGAGGAGGCAGGAGGGACAGGAAACAAAAGAAATATGCACATACATAAAAAGAAAGATCAGGAGTAAAATATGTTTGGGAAAGTCTGTCTAATATGTGTGTGTGTGTGTGTGTGTGTGTGTGTGTGTGTGTGTGTGTGTGTGTGTGTGTGTGTGTGTGTGTGTATCTATATATCTACAGCTACAGAGAAACATCTAAACTTTATTGTAGCCTTCTGGGGGGAGGGGAAAAAAAGAACACAGTAAAAAAGTGCACAGCAGAGAACAAAAGAAAATTTACAAGGAAGGAAAGAAAGGATGGACAGCTCTCAACACAATGAGTATTATCTATCATACAGGCTTTCTTGAAAAGAAAATACATTGTTACACATTTTGAATCCTATCTTACATTCTGCTAAGCACAACACATTGTATTTTTCTTTCTTTGCATTTAAGTTGCAATATTCAAGTGTATGATATGTTTTTGTTTCTTTTGTCTACTCTGTATTTGTGTTCTGGCCCTTGAGTCTAAAATAAATTTTTTTAAAAAAGAATCTTAATACAATCTTACAAGAAATTATCAATGAAAATTGCCCTGAAGTTCTAGAATAAGAAGGCAACATAGAAATAGAAAAAAAAATTACCAATCACCACCTGAAAGAAATCCCAGGAGGAAAACTTACAGGAATGTCATAGTCAAGTTTCAAAGCTCTCAAGTGAGGGGAAAATATTGGAAGCAACAAGAAAAAAAACAATTTAAATATCATGGGGCTAATGAGGATTACACAAGACCTAGCAGCTACCATGTAGAAGGAGTGGAAGTCTTGGAATACTATATTCCATAGAGCAAAAGAGCTTGGGTTATGACCAAGGGTAATTTACTCGGCAAAGTTAAGTATAATCCTGAATAAAAAAAGAAAAAGGTGCCTTGACAAACTCAAAGACTTTCAGGTTTTTGTGACAAAAATCCCAGAACTTAAGAAGAAATCTGACATGTAACATCCAAGAGAAATATAAGGGTAAACATTAAAAGACTAATTATAAGGGACTCGATAAGGTCAAATTGTTTACTTTGCATATGTGAAAATATTAGCAGTATTTTTAGGATTGTCAATTGTTTAGGTAGTTTGAAAGAAAGGCTTGGGCTAAACTGAGTATGATGGGCTAATTCTAAAAAAAAAAATCAACCTGCAGTAAGAGATAAAAATGAGCAATCATCTCACACAAATGAGGCACAAAAGGAAAAACTGATACAGAAGAAGTTATTAGGGGGGAGATATATATCGAGAAGGGTAAAAAAGTCTCCTAAATTCATAAAGAAATAAGATGGCAAGGGGATAAGGTGGGGGGAGAGAATAAAGGAGGGATTCTTGGACAGATGGGTAGGTTAAGGAATAGGAGGGCAAGGTACTGGGTAGAAGTACAGCAGAGAAGTGAGAAGGGATAGGGTAAATAGGGGGAGAAGGATAGTGAGGAAAAAATAGGTGGGGGGAAAATACACAAGTAACTGTAGCTTAAAATGTGAATGGGACAAATTTACGCATAAAATGGAAACAGATAACAGATTTAAAATGTGAATTCAACAATATGCTGCTTTCAGGAACCATAAAAATGAGAGATACACAACAAAGATAAAATAAAGGACAGGAGTAGAACTGAGTATGTAGAAAAAGCAAGGTTAGTAATCATGATCTCAGACAGATTTAAATCAGACGTGAAAAATAGAGAAACTACACTGTATGTCAGCAATATTTTAGACCATTTAAAATATATAGACAGTATAAAATACCTGAGCGTATACCTGCCAAAACAGACACAAGAACTATATGAACATAAACATAAAACACATTGTAAAAATAAACTAAAATCTAAATAAGTGAGTATTTATTATTCATGAGTAGGTAAAGCCAATATAATTTTTAAATGACAATTTTACCTAATCTATTTATTCAACGTCATCCCAATTAAATTACAAAAGAAATTATTTTACTGAGTTAGAAAAAATAATAACAAAGTTCATTTGGAAGAACAAAAGGTCAGGAACTTCAAAGAAACCAGGGAAAAAAGATGTAAAGGAAGGAGATTCAGCAGTATCTGACCTTAAACTATATTATAAGGTGAGAACATCTGTTGAACTGTAAAAAGGATAATCTTAATTATTTTAAAATTAAAACTTTCTTGTATAAATAAAACCTATGTAGCCAAGAACGGAAGGAATGTAGAAAACTGGGAACAAACTTTCACAGACAATCTCTCAGATCAGATGTGAATGGGTCAGAAATTGCTGTGGTGTAGGAACTGGCTGATTTAGAGAAAACATGGTAAGACTTACACTTAAGAAGGTAGATGCTATTCATCTTCAGAGAAAAAGATGATAGGAGGAAATATGAATAGTATGGTCTTACATTATGTGTGAATGTATACACGTGTATATTTATAGATATCTATATATATGTATATATATCCATGTTTAATTGTAGCCTTCTTTAGGGGGAGGGGAATAAAATAACAGTACACAGCAGAGAACAAAAAATATAACCAACAAGGAAGCAAAGAAAACTTGGGCAGTTATGAAAACAATGTGTAGTATTTATAAGTTTCCTTAAAATGGAAATTGTTTTATATTGGTTTTTATTTATAAGATATAGATTTTTATTTATAATATAAATATATTTATAATATAACTATATACTATATATTTTATAAATATATATTTATAATGCATTTTATATTGAATCCTCTCATGGTCTGCTGTGTACATGGCCATTTTTTGTCTTTTCTCATTTCGTATTTAAGTTTAAAATTTTTAAATTTACCAAAAAAGGAGCTTATGTTCTAACGGAGGAGCCAAGAAGCAAACAGCTAGGCAGGTACAAGACAGATACAGAGTGGATGGAACACATTAGTGAGGGAAAGGGATTAGAACAGTGGTTCTCAACCTTCCTAATGCTCTGTGAGACCCTTTTATATTCATATGTGGGTGTATCTGCATGTGGGTGGACCCCCCTGGAGACAGATAGAGGAGCGGTGTCTCGGTTCCTAAGAATTAGGCGATCCCTGTGACCCTATGAAAGGGTCGTTTGACCCCCAAAGGGGTTGCGACCCCCAGGTTGAGAACCGCTGGATTAGAAGCTGGATGTCCTGGAGAAGGCAGGATTTGACAGGAGTCTTAAAGGAAATCAAGAAAACTAAGAGGTGGATGAGGCCAAGGTGAGCATTCCAGGTAGGTCAAAGCAAAAGCACAGAGATGGGAGATAAAGTGTCATGTTCGAGAAACTGCAAGTAGGTGAGTGTGTGTGTGATGGGGGGTGGGGTGGGGGGAGTATGATGAACTTTAAATGCCAAACAAGAACTTCTATTTGAGGATGGAGCTTGGAAAGATCACCTTGGCAGATGAGTAGAAGATTGGAGATCCAAGCAAGATGTGATGAGAAAGGGCCCAAATTTGAGTTGTGGTTGTATGAATAAAGAGAAGGGGAAATATAAGAGATGTTTTGAAGGCAGAAGTGCCTACAACATGGAACAGTCAGAAGGCTTAGGGTCAAAACCCTTCTTCACAACCACCCTCTGTGACAGGTGGCAAGTACTATCACCATTTTTTGGTTAAGGAAACAGAGCATTCAGGAGGTTAAGTGATTTACCCAAGATCAAACAGATACTAAGCCTAGGAGCTGGGGAATGAATCCAGGGCTTCTGGTTCCAAGACAAGTGCTCTTTTCTCCTTTATGATATGGCCTTAATTAAATTCTCCTCCTAAGAAAAAGGCATGAGGATCCCTGCCCACTTGGGACTGTTCAAATAAATGGAGCACAAACATTTTAGGAGAAAAGTGCCCCAAAGCGGTGGTGCCAAACTAAAATGGAAGCCCAACTGCTGCAACTGCATACTGACTTAGAAAACCACAAATTAACGTTATCTATGTTGCGTTGCATTTGTTATTTATTTTGTTAACCATCTCCCCATTACATTTTAACCTGGTTCTGGACATCCCCCCTCCCCCAAGTTTTGTGAGCAGCCTCTGCTCTAAAGAGAAGGTATGACCACCTCAAAGCCTTCTTCTAGATGAACTTTTATTCACTTTTGGAATGGGAGAGTCTAAAGTAGAGGTGAGAAGCCCTAATGTGCTGGAGAGCCAGCTGTAGATTCCCCCCAAAAGCAATGTCCCAAGATCTTCCTTGGGGTTGCAACCTGATTTCTGCCACTTTCAAACTCTCAAGTTGAGTGTCTTGGGTTTCAGTGGGGAAAGGGCACAGCACTGTAGGTCAGCCTTCTACTACTACTGTAGCAAGATGAGGCCAAAGATAGGCAAGGGCAGGACCAGGGCTACTGATACTAAGAAAAGAAACTGCTTAATAGCAGGCACTCCCTGTTGACCTTAGGAAAATGTCAGCTGTGCAAAATGAGACCAAGACACTTAGCCTGGAACTTCTTTCTGCTTGTTCCAAGACCTTAAAAGCAGAAACTGCTAAGATTACCTCTGGCTCCTCCTTCTAGCCATCAGATAAGTAGGAGATGATCCCAAGGAAATTAGCTCTAACCGCTAACTAACAGAAAGCCAATGTTTGGCTTTCTGATCATATTGTTCCAATCTGTGTAATAATCTGGTAGGCAAAGAATCAGGAGCAGCAGCCATTGTTCCAGTAGCAACAAACCTTCTAAAACCAGTTAAACTCCTCTACCTCAAGAGAGGTTTTCTTTTTTTTTTGGTCTTTTGTTTTTTTTGTTTTTTGCTTCTTGGAGGGCAATTGGGGTTAAGTGATCTGCCCAAAGTCACACAGCTAGTAAGTGTGTCAAGTGTCTGAGGCCACATTTGAACTCAGGTCCTCCTGACTCCAGGGCCGGTGCTCTACTCTGCCCTACCTAGCCGCCCCTGATTCAAGGTTTTCTTTCCATAAACTGGAGGAAACAGCCACTTCTGCTGACTTCAGAGAGACTGAGAAGGAAAATTAATTTGGGTATAAAAGTACTTTGAGTTCTTCAAGAGAAGAGCTATACAAATCCCAGGCAATCTGGCCAAGACCGCGTCATTCACCTGCCTCCTCTGCATCCCAGAGATGGATATGCCAGGACTGGGGGAGTCACAACTCTCCATCTCAAATTATTTTTCAATAATAACATTCCCAACAACATCAGATTTATTTTTTTCAAATGTCAAGCCCTCCAAGTTTCTCCTCTTTCCAAAGGACAATACAAAATGCCTTCCCCATTATACCCCAGCCTTTTGTTTTAGAGTCTTGCCAGAAGAATTCTCCAACCCTGAACTGCGTAAATGTTGCTCAGCTCCGCTGCAGGTTTACCCTGGTCACTTACCCAATAAGACTCTGCACTTGCTCTCCCCTCTGTATTCCCCACGTCAGAGTAAGCATTATAACATCCAGAATCATGCCCAAAACTCCCACTACCCTTCCAGACTGATTCCTCCATTTAAATCATATGTTGTCAAAAAAATAACAACAGCAACAAGGATGTTAATGTTCTGGGTTAAGCTTAAGCCAGCCATGGTGTGTTACAAGGCACTTTCTAAAGGGAGCACCTCGGGGCAGTTATGTGGTGCACCAGAGTTGGGAGGAGTTGGATTCAAATCTGGCCTCAGACACGTACTAGCTATGTGACCCTGGGCAAGTCACTTAACCCCAGACTGCCTCCCAAAAACAAAAACAAAACAAAAAGAGTACCTTTACTAACAAAGTGTGGACCTGAATGGTTTATATGTATTTATCTGTTTTTAAAGCCACATGAGCCTCCACCACTCTGTATATACCCATCCCTTCACTTTCCACTATCAGATACAATTTTTAAGGTCCACAGCTAAGGACTTACCTTGTTCCCAGAAGCATCTTTGCCTTTTCCTTCTTCTTCTACGTGGAAGCGAAGATTCTCCAGCAAAATGATAGACCCGTTAGGTGGGTTAGCACAGGCTTGCTCCACTTCTGGACCCACACAATCCTTCAGGAACAGAACATCTCTAGAAATTAAGAGAAGGATGCAGAGATCTGAGTAGACTGAAAGCAAAGAAACTGGTAGCAAACATGCCTGCCATCATGGCCCACCTAGCACCCAGACTCCAGCACTTACTTGCCCAGCAAAGATTTGAGCTCCGCAGCCACAGGCTCCAAGGAGTATTTGTCAGGCATGGGGATACCATCAGGTCGGCCTAAGTGGCTCATCAGAACAACAGACTTGGCTCCATTATCTAAGCAGTAATTGATGCTAGGAAGAGCAGCCTTGATTCTGTAAACCAAAAAAAGACAGGTCATTCCTACAAAGAGATCTCTCCTACAAGTTAATAAGGACCTTTGCCGTTCTCAAGTCCCTCCATGTTTCATGCTCTCTCCTAAAATCCTATCTAGAATAGTAAGTTACATTTTACCATAATCTGATTACCAGCAGACTTTTCTACCATGTGCCAATGTGACAGATATATAAAATATCTGAAATGGATAGAATCAAGATGATGGGGATGGGGAGAGAGACTTTCTTCCTCTTGTAAGACACCTTTTAACATTAAAAATAAGTGCAAACCAGAAATATCAAGGAAATTAAAATAATGCCACTTTTCGTGTCTGTTACTTTCTTTAGTTAAACATGTATAAATTATAGGGGCAGCTAGGTGGCTCAGTGAATAGAGCACCTGCCCTGGAGTCAGGAGGATCCGAGTTCAAATCCAGCCACAGACACTTAACACAAAAAACTAGTCATGTGACCTTGGGCAAGTCACTTAACCCCAACTACCCCCTCCAAAAAAACACTATGAATAAATTGATATACATAATGTTAGCTTACTTGGTATATTTAAAACCCGGTTTATTTACATAATAATCAAAGTGACCTACAGAACTTAATTTTTAGATATTTAAAATTGTTGTTATAGGCTGAGTTAGAAAATACCAAGCTAGAAGGGCATAACAACTTTACAACAAAGGAAACCACTAACATTATAGTCAAAGAAAGTTTTGTTTGCTGGACTTTGTCCCCTACAGCGTCAAAATGTTTCCCCAAAGTACGCATTTCATAAAAAGGAGCAGAGGAGAAAAAAAGGGGGGGCCAAAATTCACTGGAGTCAAGAATCAGAAGAATATGGCACTTGAAAGGATCTTTGGGTTCATCACACTGGGGTCCTCAGGCAGAATTCTATGCCAGACAAAAGGTGAACCATGAATATCAATTAGATTTGTAGGTGGGAGGACAGAGACAGATGAAGGAAGCTGAATGAGAGCTTAAGGAACTTAACTTAAGCCAAGAAAAAAGAAGGGTTGCTATCTAAAATAGAGCTGGGAATTGGGTTTTAAGTTTGGCCAAACTTAAACCAACAGCAATAGGGGAAAGCTGCAGAGGCAAATTTCAGCTCAATAAAAAGGAAAAGTTCCAAACAGAACAGCTCTAAAATAGAATGGAGCACCATCTTCTGTCGTTTCAAGCAAAGGCATGGACGCCTACTTGTAGAGTATTCCTGCTCGAGTACAGCTGGATCCTCCTGAACCCACTGATATAGGCCATGATTCTATAAATAAAACTTCTGTCAAGTGCAACCTGGTCTTATCAGGGTCACTTGCTAACCTAACACCAGTCTTCATTTTTTTCTGATTTTTATTTTTATAAATTTCATGGACTTCTGAAAATAGGAGGACTGCCCAGACAAAGACAGATTTTTTTTTAGCCTTTCACATATAAGTTTGTTTCTGAATTTGGCATTATTTCCAAAAACAGACTTCTTTCCAATACTCCAGAAGATGGAGGAATCCAAAGACAAAAAAAAAAAAAAAAAGAGGCTGGATGAGGCAAAGGCCTCATCACCTCAGTACAGCCATCCCTGCACCAAAAGCCTTAAGACTATATATTCTGCAACATCGGAAAGTCTCTTTCCAGTATCAAAGTGTCAAATGTAGGATCATCTATATTTATGTCTGAATCTTGGATGCAAGAGCACAAATTATTCTTGCTTTGCGACAAAATTTGGTCAATGTTTTAAAACAATGAAATGATCATAAATCAGTGATTTTTCTTTGGGCCATCTACAGGGAAAAAGTCTGATTTAAGTATACTGACTGATTCAGGTACAGCAAGGGCTAGAATATGAAACAATTTTCCTACTATGTACTTTTAAAATACTATTTTGGGACAATGATGGCCAGAAAGCAAGACATCTTCAGTATTCATCATTCTAAACAGCTAAAATTTTCCCAATGGGGAGGGTACAGGAGAGAAGAGGCACCTTCATAAAAACAAAGGGGGGAAAAGTGTCTCGCCCCAACCTGGAACTGTTTTCGTAATTTTTTTCCATCTTGGACTATCATATCTCCAAATTATGATACCATAAAGCAAACGGGGAGCAATTGGATGGGAAAAAAATGAGGTTATAGTTTAAACAGCTCTCCTTAAGACTCCATAATGCAATTTTTTGGAAATCTAATAATTTTTTACAACAGATGCTCCAAACCTGAGGGGAGGGGAGGGCCAGCAATAGAATCATGAACCTGGATTGGGAAAAAAAAAAGTGTTGCTGTTTGGTCATTTCAGTCGTATCTGACCCTTCATGATCCATTTGAGGTTTTCTTAGTAAAGATACTGGAGTGCTTTGCCATTTCCTTCTCTGGTTCATTTTACAGATGAGAAACTGAGGCAAACAGGGTTAAGTGACTTACCCAGGGTTGTACAGCCAGATTTGAACTCAGGAAGATGAACTCTACTGATTCCAAGTCCAGGGCTCCATTCATTGGAACTTACAATTTAAAGATTCTCATTATTCTAAGAGACTGGCAGACTCACCAGATTGCCACAAAAAGGCTGAAGAGGCCCTGCCTTTCACACTGCCTCACAAGCCTAAAGGGACCTCTGCAGGGAGACTTCATAGGGATCTTACCTCTGGTTGTTAGTTATCTCTTTGTTCTTCATGGGAACATTAAAATCCACCCTGCAAAGAATAAAAGTTGCAAGGTCAGGCACCACGAACTACAGGTGGGTCAGGGCCCTTCAGGTAACCACTTATATCAACTGAAAGTACCAAAGCCATCTTAATTCCTAAGATGCCAGACTTCCAAGGATAAGAAAACAGGAAGCATCTCTGCCTAAATCAGCAGTTCTCAACCTGTGGGTCATGACCCCTTTGGGGGTCGAACAACCCTTTCACAGGAGTCACAGGGGCCGCCTAAAACCATCAGAAAACACATATTTCCGATGGTCTTAGGAACCGAGACACGGCTCCTCTGTCTCCAGGCAGGTCCACCCACATGCAGATACACCACATATGATTATTAAAGGGTCCCAGCATTAGGAAGGTTGAGAACCACTGGCCTAAGTGATACACATCAGTGCATGGCTGTAATATTATTATGAAAGCAACCAGCTATATAATCAGTTCACAGGGGTGATCGAATGACTTTGCTGCTCTCTTGGAGTCCTTACAGGTTTGATCACTGAAAATGAAAGGTCAAGAATTCGGTCTGACTAAAAGAATATCACTCCCCTCTGGATTCTTCCAACCACTGAGAAGCCCTGGGATCCTGAAACGAAGGGAGAACCATATAGTGTTCACAAATTATCCCTCTCCAATCATAGTAAAACCAAGACCCCAGGCTGGCCCTTTCACCTCAAGGGGAGGTACTGTCAAGTCTACTTTATGAATAAGAAAGTGATTCTGTAATTGGCCACATACACCAACCCAGAAAACACAACACTTTCCTGGTGCTTGTCCTTAAAACTGAAATCCCTCTACCCACTAGACCAGGACTTCTCAGCCAATTTTAAAGAACTGTGAATTCTTTTTATTAACAATAATGACAGAGTCTTGGTGTAAGGTTAAAATGAGATGACCTATAGATTTCTCAGGACTCTTTAGGACCTCAGCCTATTTCACAGAATAGAGCCAGAGCTGAAAAGGGCATTAGAGGCCTGCATTTTAGAGATGAGGAAATGGCCCAGAGTCACACAGCTGGTAAGTATATGAAGCAGGCCTTCCTGACTCTGAGTCAAGATCTCTATCCACTATGCCATGCAGCTTCTCAGGTTTCTATCTGACTAAAAACAGCTATGTGGTATGGTGAGGTTTCTCTATAAGTATATACTGTTTGCTTGGGTTCTCCCTCCACTGATGCAGACTGTAATCCCTCTTGAACTTAGCAGATGATCCTTGAGAATTCCCATAGCCAAAAAATTCACCCAGTCAAGATCTCTGGAGCTCGGCTGGTCATCAGGCACCAAGCCCTTCCCTGGCTTACTAGGCCCTACCAGAACTTGGGGTCCACTACTGTAATAGGGATGGCTTATATTTCCAGGGGGCTTTAATGGGTACAAAGCACCTCACATGTGATCTCCATTTATCTTAAGCACCCCATGAGGAGAGTGCTGTGATGTTAATTTTACAGAAGAGACTGAGGCTAGTCACCCAAAGTGTCTGATGGGGGTCTCTGACACAGGTCTCCTGCCTCAGTCCATTCGAGAACCTAGAAATGGCTGCTCTTTTAAGAATCCCAAACCAAGCTCAGGTAACTCAATTCTTAACTAAGAGTTGGTTTTGTTTAACTCTCTTCACTAGTGGGGGACAGGGATCTGAAGAAATGACTGGGGTCAAAGGGCATCATATTAAGAATTTTTCACAAAATCAAAGGAAGAAAGTAGTGTTGGAAAGGAGTACAGAGTCTTTTCTTGAAGGCGGAGCTCCATTCCACAAGGCTAAGAAATGCAGAACTACATCGGGGAAGGAGGAATTCTGGATTCAAGTGTATACTAAAGGGCAGCCAGAAATTCCAGAGTGGTTCAAATGAGAAATAAAATTCAAGAAATTAGGAAGAAAATTCAGTCAGAAAATAAAGCTCAATGAAAAACCTAAAATCAAAATGAAGAGAGCAGGAAAAAAATCAAGTGGCTTGACTTAGAAAACTTTTTTTCAAACTCTATACTGCTGAGCAAAGAGATCTGTATTGCAGCAGGTGGTCTCAGGCAATGTGATCAGATCCCAAGCCTCTCCTTTTAAATATCACGGACAAGGCACCTTGCCAGCTTTCGTTCACATTTCAAAGAGGATAAAGTCTATTTTAATGATGCAGAAGGCCTATGGTGAAAAAACGAAGGGCAGGGCATTAGAAAGAGACCTAACGTTTCCCTCTCCTCCTCTGACAAAGAACTCTACAGAGAAAAGGAGAGAAGTGAATTACTTTCCGGTACACTAGAGGGCCCCAGTGTCAGGCAAGAAGCTCATGTGGTAGATTCGGACACTCTTCCTGCTCCTAACTCCTATAATGGCCCTTCCCCTTTCCTCATCAACTCCTATAGCCTTACCTTTGCTGTTTCCTCAAAGACCCTTCCACCTGATTCACCTCATTCCCTCCTCCCAATCTTCTCTCAAGCTACGCCAAACGACTAGAGAAAGCCTTCTTATTCCACGTCGTCTCTGGCCCAAACAACTGAAATCTCAACCCTTCTCTAGCATCAGCTTCACGTTTGAGGGGGGATGGCTTCACTTCTCTAACCTTCTGTCTGTTTCTCCTGTAAAATGAAGTGATTTTAAAACCGTAAAACACTCTATTAATGTGAGGCAACCCTATCTAATTGGACAGCAAGGCTTACAGAGATTTGTTTTACCCACCGTGTTTTCAGATTCAGGGGACAGAGATTTTGCAAGGGAAAGGAACATAAGAGAAAAATACCTTTTTTTAATGGGACAAGCTAGGAAAAATGGTTGCTAGGCAGAGTTATTACTTTAAGATGGCTCAAGACGGGCTGGACAAAGACAGGTGAGCAGGTCAGAACACTAATATGCTGTTAGCAGAGCTGTTCAATTCTGGAAAACATTTTAGAATTATTTTTAAGACTCTCAGCTGCTTGTACCCTTGGACTCCAGTAGTCACAGCCAGTTTTTTTGGGGTAACAAAACCAAAGAAAATCTGGAAACAAAATGGGTACTCACTGATCAAGGAATGGCTAAATAAATTATGGTATATGAATATAACAGTGTTTTATTGTGCCTTTGGAAATATTGAAATTTGAGTAATTCAGAGAAACATGGGAAGACTTAGATGAATTTCATAGAGTAAGATAAGCAGACTCAGGAGAAGAATATACATGATTATAATAATGCAAATGAAAATAATATCAAAATAATTCTAAAATTCTAAATTATATTAATGACCGACCCTGGCCCTGAGAGCACACGAGGAAATCTACTTCTCTCCTTTCCATAGAGGTGGGCGACACTACAGGTACCAAATATGGCATGCGCTATCAACCAAAGTTGCTCCCACTAGTTGATCTGGCTTAACAGATTTTTTTCTTTTCATTTTTTTGGGGGGGGGAAGGAGTGATGCTCTTTACGTGAAGGGGCCATAACCAGTGATGGTTGTGATGCAAAAAGCAAAAGATATAAATAAAACTTATTTTTAATAATAAGATAGCTCCAAGTCAGGGGTATGCTGATATTTAACAGCCTGTATATGAACAAGACACACTTTTAAGTTTACCTGTATCATTCAAAGTTTCTCCATTGCTTTCTTCAATCTAGCAGGTCAACAATAACACAAGCCCTGATTTTCTAGGGTTGGCCATTAACGACTGATGCTCCCTTGAGCTGGATCAAGCCCTGATCCAAACAATATTCTCTTGCTAACCAGTTAAAAACAAGCCAGTTCTGCTCTCATTCTCACCCTTGCAGACACTCCTGTAAACATGCAAATGTTTCTCATAACTGGTCAGGGGTCAGAGTTCACCTATAATATCCAAGTAGCAGACTGGGATTAATTATTGTCTCTAAAAGACCTATGACATGCTGTCCAATTTTCCTTTTACTATGTTGAGGCAGGGGAATACGGGTTGGAAGGCAGGTAGATTCATGAAATCGGGTGACTAATACTGCCACATGCCAGCCAGAAACTCAAAAGGGGGAACATAAGCCAGGTCTCTTGACGGGAACTAAACCCCTGAGTCAATCACTCAAACCTGCTTCTAGAAGATTCCTAGGTCTAAGTAGCAAAGCAGGCCTAGTTTTCCTCTTGGCTCTGCCTCTTCCTCCACCTTCCCCTCTGGACTGCCACAGACAGGTTTCACCTCACTTTAAATCACATCTCTCCCCCCTCCCCCCAAACAAAACTGGGGGTTGCCTTACATACAGAGAGGCCTGAAGTTCATAATTTGTGCTCAATGTGGTACAGGTGAAGGCCCGGGAGGGAGGAAACAGGTTCTATTCTTAACTACTACTAACAAGTCGCAACCTTCCCAGTCTATAAAATGAAGTTTCATTAAAAGATCTCTAAGCTCGGCTGCAGTTCAAATTGCCTAATTGTCTGATTCCCACCTCTATTACCCCACCCAAGCAATAAATCTTCTCATTGGAACACACAGAGCAGACTCAGAAAATTAACAAATGTGCTGCCAGATGAGAACCTTTTCTCCCTTCTAGTCTCAGTTTCTCTCTCTGCAGCTTCCACTCTGGCTTCCACTTTCATCCAAAATGCATCCTACAGATAGTCTGTCAGGTTACAGCATGCCAGAGGGGAAAAAAAAAAGCAAAGAAAATGAGGAAAAAGGTGCTTACAAGGCAGTAAAGAGTTGTGAGAGGAAAGGAAATGACATTGCATAAAAGTGTCAGCAGACAGTTTACTCAGAGGGTTGGAAGACTGAAGGGTGCTGTAGTCACATCAACACTGAATCGCTAATTGGCTGCACTTTATTAACCAAATTTGCAGCACAAGATTTAAGTCAGGGGACCAGAAAAGCGGGCAAACTGCAGTTCTCTGCTGGAGAAGAAAAGCAGGTGGTCAGGAGATCGGGGCTCTGGGCTGCTGCCAGCAACCACCATAGGAGCAGAAAAGCAAAAGGGAATTGTGCTGGCAGTAAGCACATGGCTGACTGGGCCTACTGAAAAAGTGGGCCCCGTCCCACAATCCCAAGTGTAATTAATTATTCAAAAGACCTACACAAATTGAAAGAAAATGAAACTTCCAGACTTCCTCAGCAACCAAGTAAATACAATGTTCTAGATCACAACCTTTGGCGAATAGAGCCAAGGTCCTGCTGCTTCAACCTGCCCAAGGATCCAACAATCAGGAGACCAGGGATATAGACCAGTCTCTGCCACCAACTAACTGGGTGACCTTGGACAGGTCATTTTCTATTAGGGACTGGCCAATTCCCCTCATGCCCTGGGCTAAATTAGGAGACACTTTGAGCCCTTTGGAGGAAGATGTTTATCATGTCAGGCCCAGGGGGAAAGATAAACAGGTTCCACTCTCCCCAACTCCAATCTGGTTACTTCCAGCAATCAAAGTTCCATTATCATATATCTAGGGGCTAAAGAACAAATGCCTGGTGCTGCAGATAGGAGGCCAGCCACCCACATGTCCCCATCCTACCCCACCTGGCTACGTGTATGAACCAAGAGAAAGTGGATGTGACCTTGAGAACCCTTGAGCCTAGAGATGGGTTGAGAAGAAAGGAAAAAGGAAAGAAGAAAAGCCTCCAAAATGATTGTACATGACCCTCTACCTTTCTGTGTCTTTGGCAGAAGTCTCCAGTATACTATCCAAGCACTTGAAATTCTCCATTATCTAGGAGGGGCCCTTATATAAAAGAAAAGCAGCTTACAGATTGACTGCATGTCTCCAACTAAATCAGAGAAATGTGGACATCAGAAAATGTTTCTCAAGAGGTTCTAGGCTGATGGATGATTCTGATGGGGAATGGCAACACTCAAGAGGTCATGTGTGACCCAACTTAGGCCAGAGCTAAACTAGAAACAGGGAGTTAAGCTAAATGACCTCCTCTGGTCTCAGCCAGGATTAAAATCTGTCCCAGTTCATTCTCTTTGCCTCCAAATGAATGCCCTGAAATGCTGAAGGAACAGCATGTTGAAGTGGGCTTTCCACTGCCTGATATCTGTTAATACCCAGATCAGAAGATCTGCCCAAACTGGGAGAGAACCTGGACAACCAATAATCACACACTAACCTGTCAATCAAGCATCTCCCACAAAGGGAAAGATGGTGCACTGCAATGCAATATACACATACGGCCTTCAACCTAGGCACTGACTCAGACCATGAGAAATCAGACCTGCTCCACAATTCAATGTCTGGTTGCAGTTTGCTTTTATGAGCCCAGATTTGGGGTTAGGGGGTGTAGAAAGGGTCTAAGAAGTCATTCTACTCCACCCTCTCATTTTACAAAGGAAGAAACTGAGGCTCAGAAATGTGCCTAGCCAAGATCACAAAGGTAGTAAGTGGCAGAGCCAGGCTCTCTAAACTTAACTGAAGCTCTCTTCTAAGCCATCATTCTGGTTCTTTTTTTCTCCCCAAAACCCTAAATGCGGGGGGGAGAAGGTGTTGGGAAGATTTCAATTCAAGTCCTGCTACCAAGACTCAAGGATTTAAAAAAAAAAAAAGCACCTCACCCTTCGGAGCTCCTTTTTTCTTATGCAAAGTGGAAACAATAATACTTGTCTTCCTACCACAGGGGAATGTTTGGAGAAGCAAATTTATGTAAAACACTTTACAAGCAGTTCCAGGAGACAAGAAATGCTTGGCAACAGAGTAAATGGAGCACAGGAATCTCAACAGAAACAAGGAAAAACAAGTCTGAAAAGAGTGCTGCATCGGGAGTCAGAGAACCTGGGTCCGATTCCCAGGGCTACCATTTTCTAGCTTCGGGACATTGGGCAAGTTTCCCTTCCCGTCTCGGAGCCGGAAGTTTATTCAATTGAAGGGGTTAGACTGGCTGACCTTTAAGATCTACCCCACTCTAAAATGATTATTCCAAGATCCTGCATCCAGATTCCGATGGAGGAAAGAGAGCGGACCCAGGGAGTTCGGGGATGAAGGCTTACCTAGAAATTACCTCGTGTCTCATAATCCTCCTCATGCAAATGCATCAGCCCGCAGCCCAACCCAGCAAGACAGAAGGCTTGTTACACAAGCTTAGTGGAACATTACCGGGTAGCACCCCGCACCCCCCACCCCCACTTCCATACGTCTTAATTTGAAGAGCTCTGAGCCACTGTCTTCTTCATGCATCCTTAATTTCGATACAGCAGCTGAAAAAAAAAAGGTGCCTTTTTCTCCCGGGGATGGGGGTGGGGGAAGAGGGGGGCTGGAGGCTGGGGGGTGGAAGGGATTCTTTATGTAATACATAGAGCCACGTGTGTCCCGCTTGGGGGCAGGGGCAGGACGGGGATGACCTTCTGAGGGTTCTCCCAAGAGCAAGGGTCCCAAATGGCCCTCAGGGGGAAGCCAACGCCCCACAGGGCGAAGGATCCCGACCCCAAAGAGGTTGCATGGGGGAGACAAGGACTGAATGAGCCCAGCGAACTTACGACTCAAACACCGGGGATGCCCACACCCTGACTCGCCCGCGGGCTCACTTTAGAGTTAGGGGGACCTCTGGGGGCCCCGGAAGGGTGCGGGGGAGCCACAAGAGGAGGCTCCCTGAAGGAAGAGCCACCGAGAAGTATTACCTCATGATGACCCTTTTCCCCTTCAGGTCCACCTTGTCCAAGGTCAGTTTGCTGGAAAGAGACATGTTGGCGGGGAGGAGATCGCGGGGCTGCTGCGGCTGCGGCTGCGGCTGTGGATGCGACTGCGGCTGGAACTCGAGCTGCCGGAGCTAGTCAGTGCTCCACACACCGGGGTCAGCGCCTACTGCCTAGTGCCCAGCGCCGCGCACCTCGAGGAGCACCCCGAGAGCCCGCCTCCCCGCCCAGCGCCCCGCCCAGCCTGCAGAGGCTCCCGCGGCCCCCATTGGTCAGGGCCACGGGCAAAGGGCCCAACCATTGGTCCGGCCCGCCCTTCGTAAGGCTGGTGGGGTGAGTGGGAAGGGGTGACGTACGAGGTAAGGCTGTCACGTCCCGCACGCAGCCCACTCCGAGCGCGTCCAGCCGGGCGGAATAGGGCGGGGCCGAGAAAGAAAGAAAGAAAGAAAGAAAGAAAGTGAAAAGCTCCTTTCTGGGCTCTTGGCTCCGCGGAAGTAGGGCTACGGCCACTGGCTCTCGCCGGAACTGTGGTCTGGGATACCAGGCTGCCCAGGAGAAGATGCGATGTTCAGGCAGTCGACAGGCATTTATTAAGCGCTTGGTAACGTGCTAGTCACGCTGTGTGCAAAGACCAAAGCAAAACGGCCTCCGCCTTCAAAAAGTTGGCACCGAACGTGATGCTGCGTAGCGGTCCAGGGCCCTGGAGTGGACAAAGGGCACAGACACAGGCCTTGGTCTCTCCAAAGTTACGGGAGACACAAAAGGCTCCACGTGCTTCCCTCGGGGGAGAAAGGCCACGGAAACCAAACCGGGGAAATCAAGTGCCGTTGTTGGCTTGAGGTCTAACTAGAAGTTTTTGTCTGTCTAGGGGTAGTCCAAGCATAGAAATTTCCTCCACCTCAGACGAAAATGCAGATAAGTAGATTTGATGGATTAAAAACAGGTCAAGTACCAAATCAGTCAGGACTCTGACAGTTATTCTGGCCTAGGCGACAAATCATTGTGAGGAAGGAGATAACAGCTGAAGGCACATGGTGCACAATAGTTCCTCTGCCTTCCTTCTCTGAGACACTTTTAGGCTGAAATTCTAAGGCAGGAAAATGAAAAACCCGAATCGAGTATTCTCACTATTATTTGCCTGTCTCGTGCCCACCCCTTGCAGAGACCTCCTGAAGTGTATCCTCACCACCCTGCTTCAGCCAGGTAAGTCTTCTGCCAGGTACCTTACCTCGTCCACCACTCTGTGCCAGCTCCCTACTCAGAGGGACTCAGGTGTCCAGTTCTCACCATTAACCCAGGTGTCCCAAGAAGCTAAACTTGTAAGAAGTGATATAAAATAAAAAAGACAGATAAAAAAGAACAATCTGCACAGTGGTTACTAGATAGAAATAAAAACAACACTAAATGGCAACAAAACTCAGGTGGAATACCATGGATAAAGTTGGTATCAAGCTATGAAAGCACACTTCTGTAAATAATGGATAAACTGAAAAAAGAATGGCTTCTAACTATCAGTCATAATCACTATTAAGTGGTGCTGTGTGATTGGGGGAGGGAGGGTTGTGCAGTCTTTGGCTGGTTTTTGGGAAGTATTTGTGGTGTCAAAACTTATACTAATAAAGAACAAATATGCAGATTGCTTTAAAAGGAAAAAAAAGGTCAAAAAATTTGCCAAGAAAATAAAAATGCCTTGCATTTACATCATATTTCTAGTTCCAAGCATTTTCCCATGTTGCCTAATCTTATCCTCAGGTGAGTTTCATTCCTAGGGAGACCAAGCATATTCTTGGACTCCTATTGCAAATAAGAATGTTGTGACTTGCCTAAAGTCACAATCCTAATGTGTATGAAAACCAGAAACCAGGGTTCTTCATATAAGAACAAAATGCCACACCAAGCCTGAAGAAGAATTCTGTTCACATTTCAGGAGAAATTGACATTTAAAACTTGACAAGTTGGTCAGTGGATCCCTGGAAGGATTATTGCTAAGGGAATGGAGCCCTGGCTTTTGTATATAGAAAGGCACAGGACTTCAATATTTTGCTCAGGCTCCAGAGGGACCCTCCATGAACCTGGATGTGTGTGTGTGTGTGTATAATTCTAGTCTTGAATAAAACTTTTGCTTCCTACTACTACTGGGCCTATACCCTAGGGAAATCAAAGAGGGAAATCCATACAAGTATATGTATTTTGTACATATACAATATATACAAAAATATTTATAGCAGTTCTTTTTGTGGTGGCAAAGACCTGGAAACTAAGAGATGCCCATCAATTGAAAGAATGGCTAACCAAATTATGGTATATGAATGCAATGGAATACAATTTTGCTACAAGAAGCAGTAAAGGAGTTTGGTCCCTGGTCATGTGGTCAACAAGCTGAAGGACATTTTCTCTGATCCTCACAACCTCTCAAACCTCTCCAAAAGAGGAATTATGTGCAACTTCAGTCATCTCTGCATTCTAGAACACCAAGAACCCAAACCCAAATGGAGTGAAAATCAATGAACACTATAATAATCTCCACCTCCCCCACCGATGTAACAGCAGGGCTGCACAAGCTGACCCACAGCCTGGCAACAGAACTTAATTCTACAACACCATCCCCTCTCCTCCTCTCAGTATGTTGGAAAACCAAAAGACAGAAGCTTGCTGGAGCTGTGCAACAACACCATGGCTAAAATACAGTTCAGCCAGAGAACTGAGGCACAGAGTGAATGAGGACGCAACCAGGTATGTGTCTATGTGGAATTCCATTAAGCCTGCCAGCAAGAACCTAGCATCCAGCTAAGGCCAGTTCTGTACCCCGCCCCCTCCCCAAGCCCCTTGGAGCAGAGACTGAAGCTAGTGAAATGTGAATTTCCCTGCATGGGAGGAAGTGAAGATGTCTTTGAGAACTAGCCCATGAGGAAACCACACTCAGAGGGGTAGTAGTCAGAAAGTAAGCCTTACAAGGGAAAAAAAGGACTAAAATTGTCAAAGATCTCAGGAAGAAATAAAAACTCAGTTCAAGAAATTGAGCATAAGCCAATAAACCAACAGGGAAAATATTAATAATATAAATGAATATAGCCTCCAAATTAGCTAAAAGGGTCTAGACATCTATGAAAAAAATATAGCAAGACCAAGGAAATGAATCAAACCTGATAACCCAGTAGATTCCCATGAGAGCATGGACTACAAGCTCTGGCAGGTTCTGTCCAGCTGGAAAGACTTTCTGCACATACCTGGTGACAAAATGTCATCCAAGGCCCTGCTGAGCTAAATACAGGGCCAGAAGGTTGGCCACCAAGGGATGAATTCTTTGGCAGTCAACCCAAGAAATAGATATACATAGAGGTATAAAATTTCCAGAATTTTGAAACCATGAGGGAAGACAGAAAGAAGAAACAGGAATTTCTGGGGAAATGGAAATATGTGCAGTAATCAGAATCCTAATCCCAATGATGCTGAAGTCCTAGCTTATTTTATTATTGTATAAATCCCATCCCTGTCTTCCATTGCCAGCTCTCTTATTCACATCCCGCTCTACCCCACAATGTTCCACTCCAGATCTACCCACTCCTTCCACTTTTCTCTCTGGGATGCCTTAAGACTTAACCAACTTGGTTTTTTTTCCCCTTTCTCATTCCTTCCATCTCCTGGCCTGGTCACTGAGACCTGGCTCTCTCCTGATGCGAAAGGGTGGCAACATTGGCCCCCCTTTCCAGCACTAGTCACATGACTAGCAAGTGGTAGATAGGAACGAAACTGGAAGGGGTGACCAGGGGTTACAGGTCGTCCAGAGGGAGCCAGGTCTCAGTGAGGCTAGAAGATGGAAGGAATGAGAAAGGAAAAAAAAAACAAGTTGGTTAACTCTGAAACAGGCATCCCAGAGAGCAAAGTGGAAAGAGTGGGTAGATCTGGAGTGCAACACTAGTGGGGGAGGGGCTAGGGTTGAAGAGGATGAGAGCAAGGGGGGGGAATAGAATTTATACAATAACATTCAGGGATCCAAAACCACTGGGATGGGGAGAGGACAACGGGGTGAAAGCATGCTACCCATTGAAGAATGAGCTCAGGCAGGCTCTCGGTGACTGGAAAGAAGTACATTGAGGGAAGTTTATAATTAGACTATTTAGGGTGCACTATCACTCAGTAATGTTTCCTCCTTTTGTGGAGGTAAATAACACTTGTTCTTCATTGCCACTTCCAGACTATCCCTCTACCACCATCATTCAGCAACCTTTCCTCCTTTGAAGTTCATTCCATCTACATTTATCACCCGATAAACATTCGGGTAGTTATTATCTATGAGCCCCCAGGAGTCTCTTCTTCCTTCCTCAGTGAATTCAGTTCCTGGCTCACAACATTTCTCTCCTCTCCAACTCTTGCCTTCATACTAGGAGGCTTCACCATACCTATTGTACTCCCTCAAACACCTTGACTTCTCAGTTCCTCAATTTACTCATTTTCCATGACTTCCAAACCTTTTCATCCCTTTCAAACCTTCCATGACTCCCATTCCCCCGTCCTCTCAACTAAGAACTTTGATTCATATTTCACTGAAAAAAAAAATAAGGCCATTCATGGAGAGCTCCCTCTTCTCCCCTTCTCAATCTCACATTCCTCAGATGCCTCCTGCCACTATCTCCTCCTTCACTCCTGTCTCAAAGAAAGATATGGCCCTTCTTTCCATGGCCAATCTCTTTATAAGTACAACTGAACCCATTCCATCCCTTCTTCTCCAGTAAATTGTCCCCCTCTATCATCCCTACTTTCTCACTAGTCTTCAATCTCTTTCTCTCTCTCTCTCTCTCTCTTTCTCTCTCTCTCTCTCTCTCTCTCTCTCTCTCTCTCTCTCTCTTTCCCTCCCTCTCCCTCTCCCTCTCCTGGTGCTTCTCTCCTCCATATAAACACAGCCATCTCCACTATCCCCAAAAAGTCCTCCCTTGATCCATCCATCCCTGCTAGGTATTGTCCCATATCTCTCCTCCCTATTTTGGCTAAACTCCTTGAGATGATCATCTACAGTTGGTGCCTTGACTTCTCTTCATCTCACTCTCTTAACTCTCTTCAATTTGGCTTCCAAGCTCATCATTCAACTGAAACTGCCCTCTCCAGAGATATTAATGATCCCTTCATTTCCAAATCTAAAGGCCTTTTTTCTGTCCTCATCTTTTTTGTCTCTACAGCCCGTGACACAATTGACCACATTCTTCTCCTTGATATTCTTTCTCTAGGTTTTCATGACACTTTCTCTCTTCTGGTCTTCTTCCAACCTAGCTGACCACTCCTTCAAAGTTTCCTTTTCTGGCTATTCATCCAGGTCATGTCCACTAACTGTGGGTGTCCTTCAGGGCTCTGCTAAGACCATCGGAAAACACATATTTCTGATTGTCTTAGGAACTGAGACACTGCTTCTCTATCCATCTCCAGGCAGGTTGCCAACATGCAGATACGCCCACATACGAGGGTCGCAGCATTAAGAAGGTTGAGAACCACTGCTCTATGCTATCTCCTTTGGTGATCTCATCAGCTCCCGTGGATTCAATTATCATCTCTATGTAGAAGATTCTCAGATCTGTTTGTCTAGCCCTAACCTCTCCTAACCTCCAGCATTGTATCTCCACCTGCCTACTGGACATATTAAACTGGACGTAATCTTGACAGCTTAAACTCAACATGTCCAAAACTGGACTTACTATCTTCCTCTCTGACAATCTTTACCTCTTTCTCATTTTTTTATTACTGTTGAGGGCATCAACATCCTTCTGGTCACCCAGGCTTTGAAACCTTGGTGTCAACCTCAACTCTTCATTCTCTCTCACTCTCATATCCAATCATTCATCAATGAATCAATCAGCAAGCATTTATTAAGTGCCTACTATGTGCCAGGCACTGTGCTAAGTGCTGGAGCTACAAAGACCAAAAAAAAATCCTACTTTCAAGGAGCTCACAGTCTAATAGGAGAAAGAACATATAAACAACTATGCATGCACAAGATATATATAAGGCAAATTGAAGTCATCTCAGAGGGAAGGCTCTGGCATTGAAGGAGATCCAGAAGAGCTTCCTGTAGAAAGTAGGATTTTAGCTGGGACTTGAAGGGAGCCAGGGAAGCCAGAGGAAGACAGAGATGAGGAGAGAGAATTTTCCATGCATAAGGGACAGTCAGTGAAAATGGGTAGGGTTGGGAGATGGAATGTCTTATGCAAGAAACAGCAAAAAGGCCAGTGTCCCTGGATCACAGAGTACACAGATGGGAGTAAGGTACAAGAAGACTGGAAAGGTAGGGGGCCAAGGGCTAGGTTTTAAAGGGCTTTGAATGTCGAACAGAGGATTTCATAATTGACCCAAGAGGAAGAGAGGTGACATGCCCAGACCTGCGTTTTAGGAAGATCACTTTGACAGCTGAGTGGAGAAAGATGGACTAGACTGAGGAGAGACTTGAGGAGAAATGAAGTGGCAGTCCCACCAGCAGCAGGCCATTGTAATAGTCCAGGAGTGAGATGATGAAGACCTCTACCAGGGTGGTGGTGGTGTCAAAGGACAGAAGGAAATGTATATGAGAAATGTTGCAAAGGTAAAATCAACAGGACCTGGCAACAGATTGGATGGGGGGGGGGGGGTAGGGAAAGGGGAGTAGAGAGAGTGAGAAGTTGAAGATAACAACTAGGTTTCCAGCCTGAGTGATTGGAAGAATGAATGGTAATACCCTCAAAAGTAAAGGTGAAGTTCAGAAGGGGAATGGTCTAGAGGGGAAATATCCTTGAGTCCTCACTCTCACTCAGTGCCACTTGCCTAAGCCACTGCCAAATCTTGTTAGTTCTGTTAACTTCCAGCTTGATGGCCAATCTGCTCCACCTCCTGAGGGGAGCCTTACCACATAAGAATGGACTCCACTTTGAGGCCTGATGGCCTATTGGTGAGTCCCTGCCCTGAGCACCACATCTTCAGGAGCTATGGTTCACTTCAACCAAAACTTCTCTCTCTCAAGTTTCCAGTGATCTCTTAATTTCCAAATCCAATGACCTTTTCTCAGTCTTCATCCCCCTAGACCACTCTGAAGCCTCAGACATTGTTGATCACCCTCTTCTCCATAATGCTCTCTTCTCTCTCAGTTTTCATGACACATCTCTCCTGGCCTTCCAGTTTCCTCTCAGGTATACTCAACCCCAGCTTCCTTGCCCCCTCATAAGTGCCCTAGCCCCTCCTTTCCAGCTCCCCTGTATGTTTTGGCTTCCCCTATTGCAATGGTTCTCAACTTGTGGATCACGACCCCTTTGGGGGTTGAACGACCCTTTCACAGGCGTCACCTAAGACCATCAGAAAACATGTATTTCCGATGGTCTTAGGAACTCAGACACTGCTCCTTTATCTATCTCCAGGCGGGTCCGTCCACATGCAGATAAGCCCATATATGAGTATTAAAGGGTTGTGGCATTAGGAAGGTTGAGAACCACTGCCCTATTGGAATATAAGCTCTTAAAGAGGTTGGACCATTTTGTTTTCTTGTCTTTATATCTCTAGAATTTAGCACAGTGTTTGGCAATTAGCAAGCACTTAATAAATGCTTTTTTGTATATATCCCTTTCTCTCCACTTGAACAGCCACCAGTCTAGCTTAGGACTTTGTAACCTCTAGCCCTGACTATTGCGATAATCTTCTACTTGGTCTCCCTGAGTCAAGTCTCTTCCCACTCCTGTTCATTCTCCACACAGTTACCAAAGTGATTTTTCCTAAAGTGTAGGTCTGACCATATAACCTCCTTACTCAAGTGACTCCTTTCCCATTACCTCTAGACTAAATACAGACTCTTCCATTTGGCATTTAAAGCTTTTCCTAAGCTTCCCCTCCAAGCACCTCACAATTCAGCTTCACTTACAGCTCTTCACTTGGCACTGCACCTCCTGTCTCCATGCTTTGCTCTGGCCATCCCCCAGGCTTAGAATGCTCTCATTCCCCAGCTCTGCTTCTTACAAGCCATGGCTTCTTTCAATAGCTCAGATACCACCTACCATCTGCAATAGGCCTTTCTTGGTCCCTCTAGTTTGAGGGAGCCTTGGCCTCCAAGGCTAGCTTCCATTTATGTATGTGTGTACCTTATATACCCCTCAGCATGGGGAAAGGAAAATAGGCCCTTGTTAAGCACCTACTTTGTGCCAGGCACTGTACTAAGCACTTTATCAATATTATTTCATTTGTGCCTATTCAATTATATATTATCTCCCCATTAGAATGTAAACTTGAGAGGGGAAGGGCTGGACCAAATGATGACCTCTTAGGTCCCTTTTAGCTCTAAATCTCTGATCTTCTGATCCTTGAAATTTTTAAGGACATATATAGGTTCTGTTTTTGTTAGTGCAAATACATGGTTAATTTGAAGCCCATGAATGCACAGTGGATGGGCAGATATCTAAAGCAGTCATGAATGCTCTGGAAGTTGGAGGAAAGTAGGTCAGGAATTAACAATTCACCAGAGATCATCAGCCAGGCAGATAGCTGTACTGTGGCCAAAGACCAAACAGCAGACAAACTAATGACCACATTCCTGAATCCTATTTGTATTTAGCTTCCCAGTCCTCCAATGGTTTTTTTGCTTTGATTTTTACTCTGAGCTAATAAATATGAATTTGGATTTCAAAGATTTGTTTAAACTGAACAAATCTTCCATCTCTAAACCCAGTTCCAGCATCAATTCACCTTTATCCAGGATCTCATCACCCCTCTGTTTATTACAGCAGCCTCCTAATTGTTTTCCCTGTTTCAAGTCTTGTCACTCCAGTCTTCTCTGTATAGAGCTTGTACTGTATAGTACATGACTGTCAACACCATTTTCCTCAAGTACAGGTTGGGCCATGTGTTTCCCCTACCCGAACAATAAATGGCTTCCTATTACTTCTAGACTCAAATATGAACTCCTCTGTTTAGCTTTTAAAGCCCTATACAACCTGGCCCTAACTACCTTTCCAGCCTCAGTGGATATTACTCTCTGACTCCACATGCTGGGATCCAGTCAAACTGGCCTCCTCTCTGCTCCTCATTCACAACACTCTATCTCTTGCCTCCATGTCTTTGCTCTGGCTGTCCCCCAAGCCTGGAATGCTCTCCCTCCCCACCTCTGTTTCTTAGAATCTATGGCTTCTTTCAGTAGCTCAAATGCCACCATCTGCAATAGGCCTTTCTTGGTTACTCTAGCTGCCTTCCATTATGTATGTATGTACCTTGTACGTGGGGGGAATGGGGAAGGAAAGAAGCATTTATAAAGTGCTATACAATATATATACTTATATGCGTGTGTGTGTGTGTGTGTGTGTGTGTGTGT
>JAQQSU010007099.1:0-13322 GCA_028627135.1 Pseudochirops cupreus | reverse complement strand
GTCTACCTATCTACCTACCTACCTATCTACCTACCTATCTATCTATCTATCTATCTATCTATCTATCTATCTATCTATCTATAGCTATCATCTATCTATCCATCCATCTATCTATCCATCTATCTATCTATCTGTCTGTCTATCTATCTTTCTATCTATCTATACACACACACACACACACATATGTACATCTGTGTGTATTCCAAAACTCTTAGTGCAGTTTTTGGTGTAAAAAAGTATACTAAGACTTTTGGAATTGTGTGTGTGTGTGTCTGTGTGTGTGTGTCTTTTGTGTATCTGTGTCTATTATCTTCCCTCATTAAATTGAAAGTTCTTTAATTGTAAGGCCTGTTTCATTTTTCTTTTTACTCCCAGCCTCTCCCATGATGTTTGACACATAGTAGGCACTTATTAAATGTTCAATGATTGAGTGATTTGGGGAAGTCTCTTCTTTCCACTCCTCCCTTTATCACTAGGCTAATAAAACGATATCCACTGCCTATATCCCTTTAAATACCAATTTCCACAAAAGTTAAATGAGATGGAATAGAAAAGAAAGGCAGAGGCCATTTTCTGGAGTCACTCTGACTTCTTAAAGGCTCTAAAAACATGGGCTGGCATGCCTGTCTGTTCCCAGACCAGATTACATCTGGCCATTTGTGCCAGGCATGTGATTCTATGAAAGTTACTCCTATTCATTTACACTTTCTGTCCTCACAGTTGACTTTTTAGCAAGAAAGTCAGCACTCTACTAGTCACTTGTGAGAATTACATGCATAAACATATGGTGTTCAGTTCATTTTCCAGCTCATTCCTGCTACTTGACTTCAGAACTCTCAGCCTGAAGACTCAGCAAAATGGAGGGCTGCTTATTTCTAGAAAAATCTCTCTCGTTAAAAAAGTATATGTGTATTACCAGCAGATATTTGGTACTCCAGGCTATTTCCAAGCACACAAGAGTCACCAGGAGAAGAATTAATAAAGGGTAAGGCAACAAAATTCCCCTTGAGTCCAGGAGGAAGCAGGGAAGCAAAGAAAATGTATTTAAAGTTCTGCTTTAGAACGCGGGGATGACAACCAGGGCAACATTTTTTATCCTGCACATATATTATCATTTGAGGGGTTAGAGTATGTCACGAATGCACCCATGAGGCTCATATTGATGTTTTCTGGGGCCCTGTTAAGAGTATTCAGTTGAAATTCACAGCAGTTTCCCTGAGAACCTTGAGGGCTGCTGCAGCAGATGATGATAATTAGAGCTGAAGGACCCAGCTAGGGTCTGCCAAGGGATGATAGCACACAGGGGAGACTGAAAGACAGGGAGGGAGGACTGCTTGTTTTTTCCCTGCTCATTAAAGTGAGCTTTGCTCAAAACCCCTCTCCTTAGCCTAAGGGTCAGAGGATGAACTCCTACTTCCCTTATGCCTGAAGAAGAAAGGGAAAGGAGAGGGGAGAAGAAGAGAATGACTCAGACAAAGACACAGAGACAAGTGATTTATGCCTCTCCAGGTACTAACCCAAAAAAGACTGAAATCAAAGGTTTTGTTCATTGTTATATATAAATCTTTATACTATTATCTTTTTTATAAGGTAGAGAACAGAAGAAAGGCCAGAAAGAAGTATAGACAAATAGGACAGCTTTGAAAGTAACAAGTTTAAATTATTTTATACTTAAAAAGAAAAGCACACTGTATGTACATAATAGAGATCTACAGTTTTATGTACAATGATCTTCTTCCGATCCATGATGTATATGGAAAGAGTCATTTTATTTTGATGTTTAGGTCCATCATAAAAATGGGTATTTTCAGAAGAATCTAAAAAAAACTCCAAATCTTTATGCCATTTGAACAACTGATTCAGCCTGATGTGTTTTATATTCTAGCGCAGGTCAAAACTGGGAGAAAGAGGTTTTGCTCTTTAGGAGAGGACAGACATTGTAACTCTTGAGCAGGACCTCAGGCGGGGAGGAGGAGGCCTTGGATCCCTATAACATAGAGACAAAGGGCATGAATCCTCATTATCCTCTATGCCTAGTGAGAAAGAAAAAAAGAAAAAGAAAAAACTGAGAAAAGGAGAACCGTGGAGAGAAAACTTTATGAGGAGTGGGGGCTGGGAAAGGGGCATTGCAACTGTGGACTTGCACTGAGGCCTTGGGACCTTGTTTTCCAGAATGAAGGATTTTAAGCAATAAACACAAGTCCCCACCAGACCTTAAACTAAGTCTCTCTGTCTCTTTTCTCTCTTCTCTCTCCCTTTCTCTCTTGTTTTCTCTTTCTCTCTTTCTTGCTTTATTTCCTTCTCTCTCTGTCTCTGTGTGTATGTCTGTCTCTCTCTATTTCATTGTGCTGTTTTGTCTTTTTCAATCATGTTCTACTCTTCATGACCCCATTTGGAGTCTTCTTAGCAAAGTGGTTTTCCATTTCTTTCTCCAGTTCATTTTATAGATGAGGAAACTGAGGCAAACAGGGCTAAGTAACTTGCCCAGGGTCAGTAAGTATCAGAGGCTGGATTTGAACTTATATCCTCTTGATTCCAGGGCTGGTGCTCTATTCACTGTGCCACTTAGCTGTCCCCAGTATCTCACATATGTATATATATTCACATATGTATACATACACACATATACATGCATATACTTATACACATACATGGAGTGCTAACTTTGATAATGATACATATAATTATACATTGTATATGTGTATATGCATATAACTACACACTGTGTATATGTATACATAATACATATATAGAGATGTATGATACTTATGCTCAGAACCATAATTATATAAGCACTCTCTTTTATTCTAGGTAGGACTCAGTCAAAGTTACTTTTAAGTACAGAAATCCATCTTGTTACAAGCAAAAGATTCTACTACTTCTCCAAATGGGGCTCCATTTACACATGTAGATAAACTATTCTGTGTGTTCATGTATGCACACACACTGTGGATACGACACAGTGGGCATATGTACACACACGGTACTCATGTTCAAGGTTTCATATCATGTTCTATTTCTCTTGCACAATTTCAGGTGAGTGAAAACATTAACAATTGGGGAGATAAGAACTAAAAGGTCCCAGTTTGCAGAGCACTACACACCTGATCTCTTGCAACAGCTCTGCAAAAGGGCTCTATAAACACAGATGAAGAGGTTGGCTCAGAGAGGTTGATTTCATTATAATTTGCCCAGATTGTGATTTTATCAATATAGGAAATTCCCTTTAAGGAAATTCCTTCCATGGATGCAAATCAGCATCTGTTCTGCAGTTTTTCATCTTAGAGAGTTTCCCGGGGATATTAGTAGGCTAGGCGATACACTCAGAGTAACTAAGGCAAAATATGTCAAAGGTAGGTTTTGAACTCAGGTCATTCTGACTCAGAAATCTCCTTTCTACCCAAATGGAGAAGTGGAACCTGGTCTGAGGGAAACGAAGAAAAGACAGATTCTGGGAGACAGAGAGGAGAATGGAATTCATCACCACACACAGGACCAGCTAGTAAGAGAAGATGGAGAGTTCCATTTTAGAAGTGCTAAGTTTAAGAGAGGTACCAGTAGGGCATTCAGAGGGAAATACTGAGAATGTGAACAGTGATGGAAACAGTAGAAACAGAAAATAAGAAATGGAAACAAGAATGACACTCACCCTACCAAGGAAAGAAAGACAGGATTTGGCAAGTGACTGGATGTAGGGCTTAAGGGAGACTTGAAGAACAGATGCAAAACACAGCTCAATAAGACACATGTGGAATGTTCAAAGAAGCTTTGTTTCATACAGGTAAATAGGTGAGTCTCATAAGCTGAGGAAGAAAATCTTGTACCCGTCACTGCTGGTATTCAAAGCACACATCACAGAATTCTTACACTAGACACCCCTGTTAGAGAACTTGATCATGAACTCACTGAACAGTTACCTGCCAAAGGCTCAATTAGGAGGTGATATTTGAGAGACCCAGTGTGTAAAGAAATACGCCAGGCAGGAAGAGATATAATTCTTACACCTGACCCCCAGACCACTCTTTATACGGAAGCATGTCTGGAGAACTCATGGGAAGGTTGTCCCAGACATCACTTAGATGGTTGGGGTGGGGGGAAGGGAAGGGAGTTGGTAGCCCAGAGAGATGTGTTAGTCTTTATGGTTCAGATGAGGCATTTCTTGGGAAAAATTTTAGGTGATAACTTGACTGTCCTTCATTGTTCTATGTTAGAATCTTTCTAATTTTGCATGTGATCTATAAACATTTGGAAGAAGGAAGAATGGAAATAATTTTTAAATGTCTCAAAAAGTTATGGAATCCAGATTCCTTTGGAAATTCCAATTGTGGGTAATGAATGGTATTCAGAGAGTGAGGATTTATGGCCCCTTCATAAAGAGGCTTTTGACAAGAGCCTCCACCAAGCAATGCAAACAAATTTGGGAATGCCAGGCCCCTAGGCAATTATTGCAAAGGGCAGACCTATGTCTTCTTTTGACATTTCTACCCTTTAACTAGAAAATTACAGAAAGTCTATTACCCCATGGGTAAATATCTGATGGTTACCTTTGTGGTAATTTGCCCTTGGCTATACCTCTACAGGTAGAGTACTAGACTTAAGAGTGGGGGAGACCTGGGTTCAAGTCCCACCCCTGATATTTACTAGCTGTGTGACCTTGGATAATATAGTTAATTTTTTTGTTTCTTAGGCAGATCCTAGGACTTATTTATTAAATCATACAAAACATGTCATTTGTATTAGTGAAGGGAATTTCTGCACCAAGAAGTGAATAAAGTTCTAGATCCTTGGTTCATAAACTGACATACACACATATACAAATTTATATGTATGTGTATATGTGTTCGTGTATCTGTGAGTGCGTGTACACACACAGACACACACATATTACTATGTGATAGACACTGGGAATTCAAATACAAAGAACAAAAATCGTTATTTTCAAAGAGTTTACATTCAAACAGAAGAAACAAGTAGATATATGTAGGTTAATGTAAAAATTAATAGAAAGAAAATAAATTCACATAAATAGAAAGTATACATAATTAAAAAGCAGTGTTTGAGCCCTGTTTTTGAAAGAAAATAAGGATTCTGTGAAGCAGAGATGAGGATGAAATTCATTTCAGTCATAGGGGACAGTCACTAGAAAGGAACAAAGATGGGAAACGGCTTGCCATTGTGTGAAGAACTGCATTGCAGAATACAAGGGGGAGAGTAACGTGTCTATGTATTATATATCTATGTATACACATATATACATATATGCATTTTATACATGTGTGTGCATGTATGTTTAACCAGGCACATATAAATATAAACCAAAATGTATCTTTTTGCAGCGATCATTCATTGCTTTTACATATATATGTGTTTATATACATATATGTACATATACACACTTACATGTGTACATACACACACATATATGGCAGAGGTGTGTAGATAGAGAAATGGCCTCACAGGCAGGAAGACCTAGGTTCAAACTATAATTCTTACATGTACTGACTGTGTGACCCTGGACAAATCATTTATCCTCTAATGCCCCCCAGGAAACACTCTAAGAACAGAAATTGCAGAAAAAGGGCAGATCTGTATGGATAAAAGTTCCTTAACTGGACTTCCTAACACCAATGAAACAGACATTCTTCTCTACATGGATTCTTGTAGGTCTCAACATTTAAAGCAAAAATAAATACATCAAAAGTGAATAATATTACCTGCTACCTATCTCATGATTTTGGAGATTTGCTCATTGGAATTCTTTGGGAGAACTAATTTGTATTAATAGAACAGACAACTGAAAATTGCATAGAAATGTCTTATTTTGTTTTGTTTTACCTGAAATTTGTCGAAGCCACCTTGTGGAAGTTTCCAAGACAAATATATTGTGTTCTCTTCTTCTCCAAAAACCTGAAAGTCTGAAGGAGGATCTGGATCTAGGATGATGATATGAAATCATTAATCATAGAGTGTCAAAATTGCTGTATTTTCCTCACTGGACTGAAAATTGGACAATCTAAAACAAAACTGTGCATTCACCTTAAACTATGCCTGCAAAAGATTCTTACTGTGGTATTGAAGTGGAAAGAGATGCTTAAGAAAATAGACCAAGGAAAGGAAAAGTCCAAAGAAATTTAAACAAGCAAAACTTAACATACATGAACATGTTCCACCTATTCTGATGGGTTCATTAGTTGTCTCCTTTTGATTTTTCATGTGAACCTGGGTTTTAGATTCCTTCCTTTGAACTGTTCAATTTTCTCTCAGATACCCTGAGACAGGACAGTCAATAAGCCTTGATTCTAGTACCAGCTTAAGGACTATTTAACCATAATCTAAAACTATAAAATTTTAGATCTGGAAGGGACCAAACATGTCAACTAACTGACACCAAAAAGATCAGATGAAGGTATTCTATCAGGAAATAGATAGATTAGATAGATGGAGAGACAGATAGACATTGGAAAAACTGTCATGTACGTTTCCACAATCCAATCTTTTATACATTGATATTTGCAACTTAAATTGTTAGTATAAAGTTACTCTATATTTATATTCATATGTGTGTGTATGCACACATACACACATGCACATATATGTATATATATATATATATACAAATATATATATACTACTTTCACTATCATTAATTTTAAATTAGATGCTATCTTTAAACACATCCATTTTCCTGCTTTATCTAAAGTTAATTAAATATAAATGAACTTACAAGTGCTAGCCCTGAGGATAGTAGGCTGGCTCTTCTTTAGTCCATTGGTAGTCACGATACTAATTAAAAAGTCAGTCCCTGGGGCAAGGCCATTAAATTTGAACATCCTGAACATTAAAAAAAAAAAAAAAGATAATATTTTAAAACATTTGGTTCCAAAACAGCTGGAAAATCTTACTTTCTCATACTATGTATAGAAAGTGGCTTTTATGTGCATTTTATTAAAAGTTTCCATCTTACGTGCCTATAAATATTATTGCATTACTGGTATTCTTTCTATAGAGAAAACTGGCCGAAGTCAATAAGTGTTTCATAGTCATTCAGACAGGAAGATTCATGGAATTAATTTATTATGGAAAGTCATTTGGTTTACTGATTACCTAAAAGTTTACTGATTAAAATCTTTTCTTATAAATTGTGTGTTGAGTTCTCAAAGGTTCTAGTAATAGAACCTCAGCACTGGTAGGTCCTACCAAGCATAGTATCTGTATTATTTTGAGAAAATAGCTTAACCTTTCTAAGGCTCTGTTTCCTTATCTGGAAAATAAAGGGGTTGTAGTAAATGATTTCCATGGTTCCTTCCCTCTCTAGAGTGGTGACTTTATGATCTGCCTCAATAATAGATTTCATGCTACTCATTCAAGGTCATCACCGACAGCTTGACCACCATTTGATAGATTTTGTTTTTGGTCCCAGCAACACACAATGGCTATCTACGAAAATATGTAGGATTGTAATCTGCACCAGTAGAAGAAATGAAATCCCAAATCCTTGCAGTATTCATGTTATTAAAATTAGCTAATCAGGGCTAGACATGGTTGTATACACCAGGAATCCCTACTACTGGCAGACTGACATTGCCCCTTCACTCCCCCCACCCCAGCCATGGAATCTCTGGAGTTAAGGTGTTCTGAGTTTCAATGGGCTATGCCAATCAGGGGTCAACACTAAATCTGGCATTAATATGGTGAGCCCTTGGGGTATGGGGGGAGTAGAAAACCAGGTTGCTTGAGAGGTGAACTGGCACAACTAATAAAGAAGGTCAAAACTCCTGAGTCAATCAAAGTAGAACCTGGGCTTTGAGAAGTGCCTGGAACAGACAAGGAGTATTAAAAAAAATAATAACAACAGAATAGAAAATGTAAATGCTACCCTGTATATAATTAATATTTTTCATCCTTTCATACCTCTCAGTAGAGTACAACATTTCTTCTTTCATGAAACCTTCACTGGCTATTGACATAATATATCCATCAAGTATACTTTTAGCTGGAAGCCAGGTTACCGTTATTGAAGATGAGTCCCTGCTGTGATTCATATACTCAACTGAACTGGGTGCTGCCAATAAGAAAAGGAACACTTTTAAAACAATATACTTTGTTTCTAGTCATATATTTCTGAGGTTCAAAATTTGTTTCGAAATTTTTTTTGTTCCAAACTTGAAAAATGTTGCTCTGCTTAATAGCATGGATATGTTGTTAATGGACCTAAAGTAGATTTTTTTTTTTAAATCCTTCAAACAACGGCCAATAATTTTCATATTTTCATCTTCATTTTGGTTGAAGAAGGCTGTTCTAGAAATCTGATTTCAATGGCTCAGGAAATCCCAATAAGGAAATGTCTTCTACCAGTTCAGTTCATGTGGTTTTCCTCTTTCTTACAGTTTAGTTAAGCAGGGATTATTAACCATTTCTGTGTCATAAAATACCCTGCCTTTGGCGGTCAGATAAAAACTACAGATACCTTTTCAGAATATTTTTAAATGAATAAAATAAAATGCATTGAATTGCAAAGGAAATCAAAAAGTAGTGAAAATAAAGATTTTTTTTTCCTGCCCAAGTTTATAGACCCCTTGAAATTTATACCAAGATCCATGGTTTCTTTAGAGGCAGGGCTTGAACCCAAATCCTCTTGATTCCTTTGCAAATTTTTCTTTGCCCTCATTTTTATTCTTAAGTGGGGGAGGGAGATAATATTACTTGGTACTGATCTACCACTGTTAAAAACATTCTTTAGATATGTAATCCTATTAACTAAGGAACACGTACAGAGTTAGCCAGTGGCAAATTTAATTACAATTTTGGAAATTCTCCCTTCCTTAGGGGGAGATAATAACTTTGAAATTTTCTGTAATTTCTCATGATTTTTAAAGTATTTTAATCCTCAAGAGGAAAGAAAATTCTTAGAAATCCTGAAACTAAAACTAGACAACGAGTTCAACAGTCTAGGGAAAAAATCTGAAAACTTCAGAAATTATCGCCAAGATATTTAATCACAAACAGAGCAGTAAAGCAGCCACGTTTCTAAAACAAACAAAACCATACTCCATCACAGAAAGAGAAAAGATGTATATAATCATGAAATAGGAAAAGTCAGAAATTATGTGTCCTAACAACCACACACCTCCCAATACCACCACCATTTCATTTCCATGGCCATCTTTCCCCTACCATCACTACCAGTGAATAGCACTACCTACTGAAAAAATCAACACCTGCCACTAGATGTAGTTTTCCTAAAAGTGAGGAACTGGCACTTCATTTGCTCACTCAACTAACACCAAAAACATTTACCCATAAATGGAAGCGTTGGCTGAGTTCCAGAGAGTTGGTAACTCTATCATCTAGCAATATCATTTTTCAATGACTTTGTGCTGTAACTTTATTTGCAGAGGGGAAATGTGTTAACAAAATGTACAAGGGGCTCTGCCAATGAGGATAAGTAATAATTGATTTGTTTACCCTATTTATACCTCTCAAAGAATGAAAACAATTTTTAAAAATTAGCAACAATGTCAAGAACCAAAAAGAAAAAGTGTAAGCCGTACCCGTCTGTATTTCTTTTACCCTTGGAGTGCTATCTTTAAATCCTTCTTTTTCAGTTCTAATGGAAAAGTTGTAGGTTGTGGCTGGAGCCAAGTTGGAGAATATTGCATTTTCTTGTGTTACCTTTTGGACCTATTGGTGCCAAAGAGAAAATGTGGAGTATTCACATAAAAAAAGCATTTCAAAATTTAACCCAAGTCAGAAGTTCACTTGATTCCTTTACTATTTAATATGAGTATCTATTAGTAGAGGTTTATGTGTGAAATCATGCTTTCATTCTAGCAAGAGTATTTTATAACATACCATGACAGCATCTGCACAGTTTGTGCATGTAATCTCATAATGCTGAAAATTTCCATCAACTCGGTCCCAAAGAATTTGAATGGAAGTATCTGTAACTCTACCTTCACGAACGTTTAATGGAACTTCCAGACCTACCAAAGCATACAAAAATAGCTGAAGTCATTGCAGGTTTTCAAATGAGTTAGTCTCTTTTGGTCTCCCCAACCAAACACTGCTAACAAAGAAAAATGTGAACAAAGAGACAATAGAGAAAGGGCATTCCTTTTTAGTTTTCCCCCAGTATTCATCAATAAAGTTGCTGGAGCTTTTTTTTTTGAAAATTATAACTGAGTTCTAAGAGTATCACCTCAAAATGCTAGCAGAGGCAGGTGATTTTTTTGGTTGTAGCAAAATCAACATTTGGACACTGATGAGTAATCCCAACAAGAGTGGGAAAAAGGTTTCTGAGATTATCATAGTAGAAACCCAATAATAAAGCAAAAGATGCAAAATTAAATATAAAATTATAATAATCCCCAACCTTTCATTAACAACAACAATTATAATAACTGGAATTTACCTAACATGTCCCAAAAGTCATATGAGAACTAAGACTAAGACTTTTGGAACTCCCTATAGAGACAGATCTGGACATGACCTTAGACATTTACAGATTAGGAAATAGTCAGAGAAAGGCTGTGAGTTGCCCAAGCTCAAACAAACAACTAAGGTTTGGTCTTCAGATTTCAAAACCAGTGCCCTTTCCAAAGCTTAAGTTATTTCCTTAAGTTTATGAGATCATCAGGAAGGCTAGGTGGTGCAACGAATAGAGCACCAGCCCTGGAGTCAGGAGGACCTGAGTTCAAATCCAGCCTCAGATACTTAACACTTACTAGCCGTGTCACCTTGGGCAAGTCACTTAACCCCAATTGCCCAGCCTTTTCCCCTCCAAAAAGCAAAAAAAAAAAAGGTTTATGAGATCATGGATTTAGGGCTGGAAAGCACCTCAGAGATCACTGAGTCCAATTCCCTAATTTTACATTAAAGCATTTAAAACTGAAAGAAGTTAAATGACTTTCCCCTGGTCACAGACTAGCAGGTGACTGAGACAAGCTTTGAACCCTGGTCTTCCTGATTCTAAACCCACTGTTCTAACTACTATACCAGGTAGGTACACTTTCTTATATTATCTTCAGGATAGGCAGATGCTAATAGCTTCATAGATGAAGAAGGAAACTGAAGCTTGGAGGGATAAAATGACAACTTTAACATGTAATGGGTAAAGCGTCTCAGAGTTGCTTCAGTAGGGCATTGCTTAGGTAGGCTTCAAAAACCAGGATGTCTGGAGTTCAAGTTCATCCACTAGAACAAGCAGCCTGAAATTTTCTAACAGATTTTAATCTGCCAGATTCTAGTATTTATATCTTCTTAATTTCAAAACTCCCCTCTAACAACAATGAAGAAAATTCAGTTTAATTCAATAAGCATTTATCCTGGTGGGCCATAAATCCTTGCCAAGTCATACTTCCAATGCCTTTCTTGTGTTATTCCCCATTTAGCCTGTATATGGCTTGTTTTGTATAGATCTGTTTGTAAGCTCCTTGAGGTCAGGGACTGGTTTTTGCCTCTTTTTCCATCCTCCGTACTTAGTACAGTATTTTATAAAAGTTGAAGGAATAAATAAATTAATATGCAAAACAAGACAAAATAAAACAAAATATAAATAGGTGTGTGTGTGTGTGTGTGTGTGTGTGTGTGTGTGTGAGGTCACATCCATGTTGATCTTTTTAAGTAGAACCACAGCTGATAATGTGATTCACCTTCACTGACCCTCCAAAAGTACAGTACTAAATATTTGGGAAAGATACACAAGACAGAAACATGAAGGGTCGTGTGTCCTGCCCCCCAAACATTTTTTCATCCAAAGAGAGACAGAAAACACTCATATAAAATGCATATGTGCACAGAAAATGGGATAAAAATACTCACAAAGATAAAGATATGCTGTTTTTGCCACTGCTGATCAAAATTTTGGGGAGATGGGCAATTCTGAACCTAGGCATTATGGGAAGATGGCAGGGGGCTAGCAAGGACAGGGTCCATGAGCCCTGACAAGGGCTGACACCTCAAAGGGTGAAGGGCAGGCACCTACACCTTCTTGGTGGGGCATCCTGCCTCAGCCTCCCCAGCTGCAGGCTATAGATCGGCAGCGGCAAGAGAACAACTTCAGGACATTGTAGACAGGCAGATCCAGTGTGGCAATAATCCCTGGCCAAGCCAGTTAGTGACCTTGAGTGTTGGCTGCCAAAACTTGATCCAGGAAGGGGCAGCCTCACAGCATACTGGGTGTGTCCACTGCAACACTCCTGGAAACATGAACCCAAACTAGGCCCTGGACTAGCCCAGAGAGTTCCCCAGTCAGGAGGTCCCAGCAGGGCCCCAGGGGCCAGAGAGAGAGAGAAAGGCCAGAGACAAAACCCAGCCTGAGCAGCCCTGGAAGCCGGTGCCCAGAAACCAGCTCAGAAGAAACCCTCGAGGGGGAAATATCTTGGAGCCTGGCAAGGAGACAACCCCAAATACCAGCTCAAGCCCTTTAAGGGAGGGCCTACTCACTTACTAACATATACCTTGACTGAGCATCTTTCCCCCCACCCTCAGATTCGCAAAGCAAGGGAAAATCTGACCATCATGTGGAAATACAGCAGTTAGAGAGACTCCCTCACACTACTGAGCAAACCCCAGTGAGGATATAGCTGGGGTGGGGAACTTGCACCTTGAGGCCACATGTGACTCTCAAGTGTGGCCATTTGACAGAATCCAAGCTTATTTGGACAAGGGCAGCACGAGCCACCCTTGAGGACCTAAAGGGCCACATGTGGCTTTGAGGTTGCAGGTTCCCCACCCTTGGATATAGTAACCTTGATGTGGATACTAAGGTGCCCCAAAGGTGGAGTTGTACTTTTACTAGTTTATCCTCTAGTCTAAAGGCACTCTAAAATACAGAGGTGCCCTAAAGGTTGAGTTGCTCATTCCCTGGCATTCTAAAGTCTCCCCTTATCTTGAAATACCACAAAACTTCACCTTATTCTAAAATTCCTTGTCTCCTCCCATTCTGTTACAAATTCCTTGTCCTCAGCCTGTATCCCTATCTTGCAAGACTTATCTTGACCTTAAAATTCATCTTATCCTAAAATTCCTTGTCTCCTCCCATCCTGTCATAAAGATTCCCTTGACCCCCTTATCTTGTGTCATTCGTAGTCCTCATCCCATCCTTATCTTACAAGACTTATCTTGTCCCTAAATCCCCAACCCCCTTTAGAAACCCTAAAAAAAAACTTACATCACCACAGTATAGGCTATATAGTTTTCTGGCTATATAAATCTAGTCCTTGTCCTTGTATTAGCAAGCATCCTAGCATACCCAGGATGGCTGCTGGCACAGGTTCTTAGATCTGCTTTTCTAAAGGAAAGCAACTCAAAATGGGTTAACA
>JAQQSU010007098.1:0-13323 GCA_028627135.1 Pseudochirops cupreus | reverse complement strand
GTAGCCACTTTAACAAAGGGCCTAGGGGCAGGGAAGATCTTCAGATTCCCATAACAACCTCCCACCCCCCACAGCATTTAAACTTTTAAACTTCCAGAAAAAAGAGAAAGCTATACACATACAAATACACGTACATACGCAGACATATGTATACATATATGTATACATACACATGTACATAAATATGCATATCTCTCAGGAGACATTTTTTTGGTAATGTGTGTAGTATCCTATTATAATAATTGACACAATCGTAAGTCCACCACAGATAAAATGGTCCCTGAAATCCATGTAGTGTCTTCTGCTGTCTTGGGGAGTTTATACTAAAATGAAATGCAAAAAGAACAATCATAACTGTTCTGAACCCTTGTTAATAAAATTTCTAGAGTTTTGGTTTCCTACCTTAACTTACACCATTATTCATCTCTTGCTAACCCCAATACTCTTTGTGGTTTAATTTTCTGGACCAGTATATGTGTTGGACTAATGACACTCCTCAATCTCTCTTCTGTGTTGCAGCTCAGACTGACTTTCTCTTTTTGTTTTTCCTTTGGTTGCCCCTGTATTGCTTATTCATTCCGGTTCTGTCTGTGATGTCTTCATTTCTTCCTCTCTGCTTCTAGACCCTCAAAATATCTTCCTGGTTCTCAGATAGCTCCTTTTTAATGAAAGTTCCTCATGGCTGACCCAGTCCTTCACACAATGAAAACAGACAGCATCTAAATGAAATGGCTTTTATTGATTCAGAAGTCTACAGGCCTGATTGGGTCCACTTTTTAGTGGAATTTCTAAGTGTGTGTGCACATATGGGCATGTGTGCACGTGTGTGTTTGTACGTTAAAATAGACTCTATCCTTACAGAAAGAAGACTCTTTATCATGCTAGTTGCCTTCCTGTGAATATTCTCTATCTTAATTGAATGTTCTTCTTAAAATGTGGTACCCAGAACTGAATACAATACTGCAGCTGTGTTGTGAACCCAGGGAGGTTACAAATATTACCTCTGTATGCGTGGAAGCTTTGCCTCTTAACACAGCACCAGATCACATTAGCTTTTTTGGTTGTCACATACTACTGTTGACTCATATTAAGCTGAAATACACCAAAACTCCAGTAAGAACGATGACATCAAAGGTCTATGAGAATATGAGGCAAGGGCATCCATACTTGGACTTGAAGATGGTGGGAGATGGGGTTAAGGCTTTCTAGAGGAGTGAGTATTGGAATCTAGGTAGGATTCAACAGGTAGAGATAGAAAGGAAAAACATTCTAAGCATAGGAAATGACGTGAGGAAAGGAATGGAGGCAAGAAAATACAAGAGTATTTCCAAAATGGTGAGTAGGATAGTTCAAGACAAAAAGAATAGGCTACCCTAGGAAGTTACGGATTCTCTTTTATTTCAGGTTTTAAAGGAAAAGCTGTACTATCACTAGTTAGCATTCTTATTTGGAAAGGTCTTGAGCTAGATGGCCTCTTTCTTCTCTGGTATTCTGTGGCTAGTGTTTCTGTAATTTAGAGTTGAGTAGTTAGGTGGTGAAGAGTGGAATCAGGAGGGCCTGAATTCAAATCTTGTTCCAGACACTTACTAGCTGTGAGACCCTGGGCAAGTCACTTCATCCTGTTTGCTTCAGTTTCCTCATCTGTAAAATGAGCTGGAGAAGGAAATGGGAAAACACTCTAGTATCTGTGCCCAGAAAACTCCAAATGGGGCCATGAAGAGTTGGACACAACTGAAACAAGTAAACAACAAATTTAGTATTGTTTAGACAGGCTAAATTAAGCCTACAATACTTACAGTGTAAGCCTGGAAATGTAGCAGAAAAATAGTTTATGGAGGGCTTAGAAGCTAGAAAAGGGAATTTGAGATTTAATCTACAGATTGAAAAGTTATGGATACTTTGAAGGCAGGTTGGTGACATCATATTGTCTATGCATTTGGAAGATTAATCTGGTTTTTTTTTTTTAATTTTGGGCCTAAATTTTCTTCTAAAAAAATTATTTAAATTTATTTATTTTTAGTTTTTAACATTCATTTCCACAAGATTTTGAGTCACAAATTTTCTCCCCATCTCTCCCCTACCCCCACCCCAAGATAGCAAGCATGCTGAATATCCCTTCCCCCAATCTGCCCTCTCTTATATCTCCGCATTCCCCCTAACTTTCTAGTAGGGCAAGATGGATTTCTATACCCCATTGCCTATATATATTATTTCCTGGTTGCATGTAAAAAAAATTTTTGAACATTTGTTTTTAAAACTTTGAGTTCCAGATTCTTTCCCTTCTCTCCTCCTTACCCACCCCCACTGGGAAGACAGGCAATTCAATATAGGTTATACATGTGTAGTTATACAAAACATTTCCATAGTGGTAATATTGTGAAAGACTAAGTTTATCTCCCTCCATCTATCCCCTCCCTCATTTATTCTATTTTCTCCTTTGACCCTGTCCCTTTTCAAAAGTGTTTGGGAACTGCCACAGTTGCTGGTGATTCATTCTCCTGATGTCTGTTCTGGCCTGTCTGTGCTGCTGGTCTGTGCTGGTGGGGCCCATGTGAGACTGTGCTCGACTCCCAATCTGGTGTGATAGACCCTTCCTGTAGGGCTGCCAGGCTCCCTTCAGCAGGAGATTTGTTTCTCTCTGTCACTTTGTGGGTTCTATAGAACTAAAATTTGTTTAGAGTTATTTTTTGCAGTTATTCAAGGTGGTTGGAGTGGGAGCTCAAGCAAGTTTCTGCTATTAGTCCACCATCTTGGCTCCACCCCACAATTAATCTGTTTTTGTAAAACCATGGACGAATATCTTCAAGCACACCAGTTTCCACTGTTCAATAACCACAGAGCCAACATCATGGCCCACGGTTGCATTTTGTTGATATACTCCAACATTAGATTGAGTGCTCATCAAAGGCAAGTAGTAACTTGTTTTTCTTTGTATCCCTAGTGGTTAACACAGTGCCTGGCACATAGTAGGTATTTAATAAGTACTTATTGATGACTGTTTCTTGCTTATTCTGAATGATGAGAAAATCACAAATGCCACATTCATTCAAGTTGGGGTTTAGGAATAAAACTTGTATTTCTTCCTTGATAGACTATAAGCTCCTAGAGTGCAAGGACTTTCAGTTTTGCCTTTTTCTTCCAGTGCATAACTCATAGTAGGTGCTTAATAAATTCTTAGTGATGCTTGCTAGGAAGGATGAGAAAATTAGCAAAATGATGAGTAGGAAACTCTCTTCCTCCAGACATGCCATCTGCCTAGTTGAAAACTCTCTATCCCTGCCATTTTTTGTATGCTTTTATCTCCATTCATCTCAGCCTTTTTCCTTCCCAGTTTTTATCCTGCTCTGCTGTCCTTCCCGTTGTGTCCCCTTGTTAATTAGCAAATTTCTTTTCATCTTTGACCTATTCTTCTCATACTTCTCATACTTCATCCATCTTCTTGCATTCAAGGAATGCTTCCAGAAGGTGCTGCATCTTTAACTACTTTCCTTATTATTAGGTACTAGGTACACTCTCTTTTATGCTTTCCAACACATTGGGCCAAGAGGAGGGATGATTATACTCTACTGCCACATCTAGACATTTACTCTGCCATTATCACTCAGCCAACTTGCCTCCTTTGAGGTTCAATCCATTTACTTATTTCATCCTATCTGCATCCTGGTTGCTATTATGTATGGGGTGCCTCTTCAGTTTCCTTTTGTTAAAGTTGTCAATAACTCATTCCAGGTCTCCTGTATACCTTAATTCCTGACCTTGTATTTGGGGACTTTAAAACTGGCATCCCAGTTCACCAACCACTTCAAAGCCACTATCTGAACCTTCATACCACCTTAAACACACAAAGTGACGGTCGTAAACTTTCCTTAATTGTCACTAATTTCTTGTTTTACTTCCATGATCCAGAGTTTGAGAATAGTGGTTTTTTTTTTTCTGACCACTACTTCCCAATCTTCTATCTCTCACAGTGCCTGTATTACTCTTTCTAAAACTATTCTTCATTCTCACCTTGCTGTCTATTTCATCCATCCCTGCTTTCCCAATCCATCTCTCCTATTCTGGTCTCACATTCATCCTTTGAGAATCATCACCTTTCAGTTAACCAGATCAAGTTTATACAGCCTTCTATCCTTACAGATTTGTCTGACCAGCCTTCTTTTCATAACAAACTTCAACCCTGAGTTCTACGTACATTACTCTAGTCATTGTCTATGTTGTTTTCCTGATATTTCTTCTATCACTTTCCATCAGTTCACATGTCTTTCTATGTATTCATCATATTCGTTGTTCTTTTTAGAACCAAATAATTTTCCATTATATTCTTGTATTACAGCTTCTTTGCAATTCTTAACCGTTTTCCAATTGGAGGACATCTACTTTGTTTCCATTTCTTGCTATCATAAAATTGCTGCGATAAATATTTTATTTCACATGGAGTTTTTTGGTTGGGGAGTATGTTTATCAATGGAATTTATAGGCTAAAGCACATGGTTATTTTAGCCATTCTCTTATCTTAATACCAAATTGCTGTTCAGAAGATTGGACCAATCTGCACCAACAGTTCATTAATGTACTTCACTTATTTCAACCTTTCCATAATGACCTTTCCCACCTTTTAATATCTTTGCCAAGAGGGGTTGCAAGGTGTTCAATGGGTTAAGAGTGCTGGACTTGAAGTCTGGAATACCTCAGTTCAAATCCTGTCTCAGATATTAATCTCTTAAGATAAAAGTTCTATCTTCTGCAAGAAATCTTTCCCAGTTTTCCTGAATCTTAGTGACTTACCTCTCAATTTATTCCCAGTTTATTTGATCTATATCTTTCCTACACATAGTTGTTTGCATGTAATCTACCCTACTAGAATACAAGTTTTTTTTAAAGAGAATAGACTGTTTTTTGCTTTTTGTTCTATTTTCAGAGCTTTTCACAATGCCTGATATATAGCAGATATTTAATAAATGCTTGTTGACATGTATAGACCTGGTCAAATCACTTAGCCACTCGGCCTCAGTTTCCTCATCTGCAAATAGGAGTGATAATATCACCTATACCACAAGGTTGGGTGGAGATTAACCAAGATGACATATACAAACCTTAAAGCAGTGTACAAATGGTAATATAATAACAATAATGACATCATTATTATTGACTTAGGGAGATAAAACTTTAAGATTGTTTTGATTTGCATTAGTTATTATTATTATTTCATTTTGTGCAGGTCAGATGTTCTTTTCACATTTGTTCTGTTTTTAATAGGCATTCCTGATTTTTAATAGGCATTCCTTTTTACATTACTTAAAAGTGTTCAGTTTTTTTTAACAGAAATTCCGCCATTGCCCCTCTTTTGTTGAGTGCACTTTTATTTTCATTGTTGAATGGTTCAGGTTTTCAGGGAATATAATTTTGGCCTTCAGCTTGAGCTTTGCTTTTCCAATTACGCTGCAGTTTGGAGCATACGTGGAAGAATGTCGTGTTTTAAATTTTCTTTTTTACTCTAATTACAAGACATTTTGCCTGACCACTTATACACCGTTAGTTTTTACTAGAATTTTAAACTCAACCTCTATGTATCTTGGAGTTTGAAAGACACACACACACACACACACACACACACACACACACACACTCACACACACACTTTTTTTTGTTTGTTTTATGTTTAGGTAAATTTGTGGATTCTTTTATTTGTGCTTTACCTTCCTGAAGAATTTTTCAAAAAATTATGGATTTGAGATTTTTTGATTTGTTACATTCCTCCAGGAGACTTATGTTAGGAACTTTATCTTTGCTTACCCTATCTTCAAGGCCAAGAGCTTTGGACTATACAGTGATAGTGTGTTTTTAGCATTGTTGCCTTTTGTTTATCTTCTGGCCTATTTCCCGTCTTTTCAGTATTTTGCATTCCAAATTTGTTAATGTCTCTCTGGACTCTTTTGGATGTATTCTCTGCTACAGATTCACAGTTGCTCCCCCCCCCCTCCTAATTTCTGTATTGATATTTTAAATTTCTAACATATTCATTCTCCATTTCTCCTCTTATGGATTTCATTTCCATTTTGAACTATTCTTAATCTTTTGTTCTGTTCTCATTTGAGACCTCATAGGAGTCTGTGTTTCATTAATCATTCGTTTACTTTGTTTTGTAATATTTGTTAAGAGAGTTTTGCAATCTCTTTGAGGCTTTAGTGCTCCTTTCTAGGTTTTATGATCCTCTCTGATTTATCTGGTTGTGCTCTTGGTTTTTATTGTTTTTTCTTTTTGAAATATTTGGAGTTTTTGCCTTTTCTTTCTCATATTTCTTGTCACTCATTTTCTGATTTCTCTTTCTTTGCTGGTGGGCCTACTCCTGAGACTTGTCATCAAAATTGTATTAGAAGGTCTAGGTTTCACTGGGCTTAGTCTCTCCCGTAATAGTCTCTTGAGGCATAGAACCAATCCAACTGTGTTTCAGTCTCCTTTCTTTTGGATTCAGGAGAACTAATCATGCTCATCTTGTTCCTGAGTACACCCCTCTACTCTCTTCCTTTCCTTCTCTTGCCTAGCTAAATAAGTGCCTATCTCTTTTTGCAGAGCTAGGATTGAGCATGGTTGCTGTGGCAGAATCTCTATAATATTTGGGTTCCCTAACCTAGGTAGTATACATCCTCCCATTGACCCTATCCCCATGTAGCTGGGCAGATGAGATTGAGTGGTATGGGTAGTCAGCAGAGGATGAAGTGTGCTGCCAAAATCTCTATAATTGGAGGTGACGTTAATAAGGACTCAAGATACAAGACCACACTAGGAGTAGAGTAGCTCAGCGGGGAAGTAGAACTGAATGAACACTTTAAGGATCAGCATTTCACTGTTTTAATTTAAAAGGATTGCACCTTTTTTTTGGGGGGTGGGGAAGATCTCTCATTTTGTTTTTCTTTTTTGGTCCTATGGATTCAACTATAATTGTTCTGCATATGACGTGTAATTCTGAAAGAGACAGAGAGAAAGAATTCTAAAATAATCTTTTATTTGCCAAAGCACGTAAAATTTTCTCATTTCTCATCCTTTTTGATTTTCTTGACTTGGCTTTTGATCCAGTTGACTACTGTCTTCTCTTGAATACTTTCTCCTTCCTTGCGTTTTGTGATGATGATCTTTTATCCTTTTCTTACCTTTATGACTACTCTGTCCTAGGCTCTGTTGCTGGGTCATTCATTTTCTTTCTCCTAATTTTGGTCATGCCCCAGGGTTCTGTCCTAGACTTTCTTCTTTTCTCTCTCTGTGCATGTACTCTTTCATATGATTCTCAAATTTATGTATCCAGCCCTTATCTCTCAACTGAGCTTCAGTCATCAACATCCTGTTAGATATCTCTATCTTAGTATCTCATAGGTATCTAATATGCAACACAAATATCTAAAATGTTCAAAATAGAAATAATTTTCTTTTTTCCTACACCCACCTTTCTTTCTAACTTCCCTAGTTATAGCAAGGGTACCACCATCTTTCTAGTTACCCACGTTTATAACCTAGGTGTCATTTTTTACTCTTCATTTTTTTCTTATATCAATATCCAATCAATTGTAAACTCATATCAGTTACTCTTCCAGAATTTCTCTCACAACTGTATTCTTCTCTCTATTAAAATTGCAAATATCCTGGTTCAGGCCCTTGCTACTTTTTCTTTTCTGGAATACTGCAAGAGTTTCCTAATGTGCTTCCTGCTTCTAGTCTCTCTTCACACCCTTCTATAATCCACACAGAGGGCAATTTGATATTCATTTTTTTTGAGGGGGGAAGGCAAGTCAATCGTAGTGCCCAAGGTCACACAGCTAGTAAGTATGTCAAGTGTCTGAGGCTGAATTTGAACTCAGGTGCTCCTGACTCCAGAGCCAGTTCTCTGTTCATGATGCTACTTAACTGCTCCACAATTTGATATTCTTGAAGCACATATCTGAGTATGTAACTCTTCTATCAGGAACCTTCAGTGATTCTCAGTTATCTTTAGGATAAAGTACAAATATTTATTTGCAATTTAAAGCTCTTAAAAATCTTCTTTCCTATTTATTTCACTGTATCCCCTCTCCTCTCCAACTGGTAATTTATGTTCTAGTCAAATAGGACAATTTGCTGCTCTTTATACATTATATCTCTTCTCCCTCTTCTGTTTTATTTTTTCTCTCCCAAAGCCCCAATGCTTGGAATGCTCTGTCTCATCACTTTTCCCTCTTAGAATCTCTAGTTTCCTTCTAGATTCAGCTCAAGTCCTATTTTCTGTATGAGGTCCTTTCAATTTCCTCCATTTGTCAGTATTCTCACTCTTAAACCCCATATAACTTTATGTTTATGTTCTTTATTATCCCTTCAGTAAAACTGATACTCTTTGGAAACTATACACATATTATTTTTGGCTTTATATCCCCAGAACCTAGGGCAATGCTTTACACAAAATAGACATTTAACAAATACTTGTTTAATGAATGAATGAATGGAAGTGATTTTAGGAAAGCCATGCCCCTTCTTTTGTCCTCTTTCCTCTTCTATAAATAAGGTAGTTAGGCCAAATGATTTGCAAGATATCGTCCTGCTCTAAATTCTATGACTGAATGATGTACCACGTTTGAGGGTAAGAGAAGAGCCCTTCTTCTATGCATGCCTCCCAAGAGAAGATTTTCACTGGGACTTAAGTCTTGAGGAATGGAATACAAAATTTGCTCCAGGTTTGAAGTTCTTAATTCAGTTGTAGTTGATGTAATGAGTAAATACCCACACTAGTTAGTGTAGACCCTTGCAGAGTTAATTAATCTAATCTGCTGGCTCTGTGCAGACCAAAATACTCACTGTTATACTATTTCTCTGATCTCCCAGACTTCCTAGTCTCAGCCATGTCACTGGGAAAATTAGCATACCTAAGACTTCTGTTAATACCATCCTTCCAAAAGTCTTCTCCCCTTTTCCTTTCTTTCTTATTTTTTTGATGCTGTCACATAGGAAGGGTCTGTGGATTCTTTGTTCCCCTTTTGACACATTTGTTTCTGTCTGTCTGGGTCTCAGTGGGGCTGCCATTCTTTATCTTCCATGAACATGTTTCAGAAATCTCTCCTAACTCAATTGAGAAGGATGATGAAGGATAAATAGTGAGCAAGGGATTTCTATGGACATTGCATTAGCTCTTGAAGAGCCAATGCAGCATTTTCAGGAGGAAGTGGTGATGGAAGGGAGGGGAGAGAAAAGGAATAATAAGAATAGTGATGAAATTAAATTAGATAGCATATATATATATATATATATATATATATATATATATAAAACAATTTGCAAATTTTAAAGCACTCCATAAATCTCAGTTATTATTGTTACTATAAATTATTTCGTTTGATGTTCACATCAATCACATGAGCTAGTGAAAATATTATCACAATGAAATAATATGTTATTATTGGTGGGGATGATGATGATGCTCATACCATTTTATCAAAAAGGACCATGAGGTTCAGACAGTTTCCATTATTTTACCCAGTCACATAGCTATGAAATGGTGGAATTGAGACTTAAATCCAGATATTCTGGTTTCAAATGCCTTTCAGTAAATGGCTTTTCTCTCCTGACCATAAGAAGCCAAAAAGCATGAACTTCTTTATGAAATGACTGAGAGGATCCAGAAACCACCAATTTGTTTCACTTTTATAATTCCCTAACATCTCTAAAGCCTCTCTTTCACAGCAGGCTGTCATTATATCTAGGGCAATGCCAAACAATCCTTATAATTTTAAATCTTGCTACTTCCAATTATCCAACCTGTGGATAATTTCACTATTTTGGAATGAGTCAATTTGGCCAAATTAATTTGGCCCCAAACAATTCAGAGCCTAAATATATTATCATGAATGATTAGTGTCCTGTATTGCAAACTTGATAGGAGCCTGTTGTGCCTTTGAAATCATTATTCCTGCCGAGCTTAGAAACAAGTTGTGGGAAGTCTTGAAGCATTTTTTCCAGGCTTGCCTTTACTGCCAATTCTTCATCTCCTATTACTCAGAGTTTTACAAATAATTTTTCTTACTATCTTTTTCTTTTTTTCTGGCCTACTGAGTGGTGAGTTTGTGCAGCCCAGGCTAAATGAAGCTAGCTATTTTTCCAGGTATTTATTTCTTCCATGAATGAAGATAATAACCCTTCCTGCTTTAAGAGAAGGCTTTCTTGATTTGCTGTGGCCAAAATATTCACCTGGCGATCAAACTTTCACTAACGAACCTCTAACAAGTAAACAAACTTGTGTCAAGAGACATATAGACAGTACTCAAATTAGGTTGTGTATGCAAAATACTTTGCAAGGCCTAACATGCTCTATAATTATGAATTATTGTTGTTATTATTGTTATTGCTCAAAGCCTTTCTGGCTTGGAAGAATTATGGAATTATAGAATCTCAGACTTGGAGGAACCTTAGATATCATCAGTTCAACACATCTGAATTCAAATTCTTTCTACAATGTCCCCTGTGGTCATCAACATTCAACTGAAGGCCAATGGTGAAAAGAAAGTTAATTATCTCCTAAGGTGACTTATTCCACTCATATAGTTCTAATTGTTAAAATAGTTTTCATTCTATATCAAGCACAGATTTTCCTCTTTGCAAGTTTACCCATTCCTAATTCTGCCCCTTAGGGAAAGGCAAAATAAGTCTAATTGCTCTTCTACACGACAGCCCTTCAAATACTAGACGACAGTTATCATGTCAATCATCAATCTTCTCTTCTCCAGCCTAAACATTTCTAGTTCAATCAGTCATCATATAGAGTGGTTTTTAATCTCATGACCATTCTGATCATCATCTGAACACATTTTAGCTTCAAGAGGATCAAGGCACAGAATTATTACAAAAACCCAGGGAAGATGGAGTATCCAGACAGAGAAGATGGTCAACAATCAATGACTGTTAACAATATTGTCATGTGCTGCTTAGAAGGCAAGAAGGATGAAGTCTGAGAAGGAGCCACTGGTTTTAGCAATTAAGAGATTACTTATAAACTAGTAGAAAGCTATTTCCATGGAGTGGTAATGATAAAGATTTCAGAGGGTTGCAAGGTGAATATGAGGTAATAAAATAGAAGCAATGAGTACAGATTATTTCAACCTAATTTGAGTACTGGCTATATATCTCTTGACACAAGTTTGCTTACTTGTTAGAGGTTCATTAGGCTGTAAATGAGAATAAAGATATAGCTTGAGGGACAGATAGAATTAAGTATTTTTTTGAAGAATGGGATAAATCTTGGCATATCAATAAGTAGTAGAGAAGGGACCAGTAGATAATGATAGATGGAAAATTAGGGAGAAAGGATGATCAAAAAGGAAAGTTCTTAGAGTAGAGGTGGTCAAGGATACAAATAAAGGAGTTGGCTAAGGGTTACCACTTCAGTTCATCAACAAACTTCTTAAATTGTGTTAGCCAGAACTACACATGATACTGCAGATGTGGCATAGACTACGGTAGGTTTCAGTGGGACCATAATTCTAATCTACATGTTCTTCTAGGGTTAATGCAGCCTAACATCATAATAATTCTTTTTCATTCTTTTTTTAAGGCATACCACACTATTGACTCATTTCGTCTTGTAGTATACTAAATCACTCTGTTCTATTTCACACAAGTTTTGGTCAACTACATTTCCACCATCTTCCCCTTTAAAGTTAATTTTTCCAAACCCAGGTGTAGGACATGGAATTTATTCACATTAAATTTATTATGATACAATCGATTATTCTGTTTTATCAAGGACTTTTAAAATTCTAATTCTGTATTCGGACATGTTGGCTATGCCTGACAGCATCACATCATCTGAAAATTCAATAAACCTGTCGTCTTTCATTCCTGCCATTGGGGGAAAAACTATTTAACAGCATTTTGCTAGAAACGAATTATGATACATAAAGTACTGAAGATTTTCCAAGTTGACTTAGGTCAATTAGTTCACATTCTTTACATCCATTCATTCAGTAAGATTTAAATTTACCTAACTATACTACCACTTATCTTGTTCACAAGGATATCATGGGAAAGTTTACTAACGGCTCCTCTATGTCATATTTACAATATTCCTCTGATCTAGCAATCTTATAACTTTGCCAAAATAGGAAATGAGTTTAATCTAGCAAAGTTTTTAAGGAATCCATGCTGAGTCTTAGTGATCATTTATTCTCTTTCCAAGTGCTCACTAACTATAGGTGAAAGAAGAGTTTTTGATCAATCATATTGGAACTAGGCAGGGGAAGATTCACACAGACACACACACACACACACACACACACACACACACACACACACACACAGATACACACACAGAGGTTATAATAGATAAATGGACCTAAGTGGAAATAAAGAAGGGATGTTTCGTTTAAGTCAGAAGATGTGGCTAAGAAAAGATTGTCTAAAGCTAACATTCTATACCTACTAGTAGTTGATTACCAAGACCAAAAAAAAAAATCCAATAATCTGTAATTTAGACTTGGTTTGGGAAGGGGCAGGAAGGGAGAAGAGGAAAAGAGAAGGATCAAATTGCTCCAAGCAATACAAAGTGTAGCTACATGATTCTCATTTCATTCTCCTTTTTATTCAAAAGATAAAGAATATTATAATAGGATTTGACTATGTGCAAATCAACCTTCATAATCATGTCAGCTGAATGATCACTACCACAAATATGGAAGAGAATAGTAGAAGGGATTAGAAAATGTCTCCTGTCAATTTGCTGCATGTAAAAGAATGCTCAATGTATACAAATTTATCTGGAGGTTAATGAAGGGTTGTGATAGAATTCATTATGCCAGGGGTGATTAAATTAAATGATCAACAATAATCTCAGTTGAGACGATAGTAAAATTAAATTCGTCAAGAAAGAAAAACAGGAAACTGTTACTGTTGTGCTCAAAGATGCAATAGATCATGGAATAATATCAAGATTAAATGTGGATGTTCCAAATGGCACATTATTTTAGTCATTAGGAAATACTAAAAATTGAAAAAAAAACTGAGGTGCTTAAACAGTAATTATAGGTGACTTCAATTTGCTTCTTTCAGACAAATCTAAGAGAAATACCAACATGAAATACAGTAATGAACGATGTGAATAAAATATTTCTAAAAATAAATATGATGAGTTTTTGGCAATTGTTGAATGAGATCTGAAGGACTAAAACTATTTTTCAGTGTTGTGTAGAATCTTTACATAAATTGATTATGTGGTGGAGCATGAATAGTATAAAATAAAATAAAGCAGTATTAAACATATTCTTTACAAACCATAATGCAATAAAACTGTAATTCCAAGGGAAATATAAACAATAG
>JAQQSU010007097.1:0-13323 GCA_028627135.1 Pseudochirops cupreus | reverse complement strand
CATATCCAGTGGGTATTGGAGCACATGTATTTCCGGAAAGGCACCTCCATCTCCAAAATCCTCCAACCAACGAGGTATCCACCCTTTCCTATTGCCGTAAGTGGGAGGTTCTCTTCTCAACGAAACAAGTGCAGTGTTCCTGGACGTCAGCGATCTTACCCTTTCCTCAGCCTCAAGCTGGTCCTGAGCAAGCTGAGAGAGAGCGCGGGTAAAAAGCCGCTAAGGGCCATCTTCTTCCACTACTTGCAGCGATCTGGGTGGCTGAGCTGGGAGTAGGTGCTCTCTTTGGGATAGGTACCCAAATTTGACGAGCTGTCTGTGGGGGCAGTCCAAGCCACCTTCTCCCTTTAAGCTCAGTGTGGTTTCTTTGACCCGGCAGCATATATAGATATATTTTTAATATTTGGAAGTGTCCCTTATGCTCATTCAAAGATGCCTTTATGGCCAAGGACAAAACACTCAATGCAACTCTAAAGATAGATAGCACCCTCCTCCCAAAATCTTTCCAGCCTTAACTAGTTCTTTCCGTTAGGAGTTGGAATTTCCTCCATTTATATAGGAAAAAGTCCCTCTCACAAATGACCGCATCATGGAAGGGTGCGGTTACTCGACAAAAGGAGGTGTGAACTCGGACTTCCCCACTCAATGCCTGAAACAACCGGCTAGAAAGGAAAGTGGAAATGGCCAAAAGAACCTCAAGAAGTAGGTGAATGGGTAGACTATGAGACTAAAGGTATAAAGTCCAGTGAAGGTGGTAACTCATCTTATTAGTCAGAAGGAATTTCTTCATCTGGGACTCCCCCAGATCAGTGAATTCACAGATCGTGTTCCTTCCCTGAGTCTGAAGACCGTTTTTACAAGGCTGGCAGCTGAAGGAAGAGGACTGGTGTGGGGGAAAAGACAGAGCTTCTTCATTCGGTTCAAATGCCACCAGACGGGAAGTTGATGGCCCTGAGATGGCAAGGTACTCTCCCTCCTGAAATTCCTCTTTCTTTATCTTTGCCTTTCCCCCAAATCTCACCCAAGGGAATGTGAGCAACCCAGGCTCCCCCCCCCCCCAATTAAATATAAGACAAAATTCCTCAATCACTATTATTTTTTTGTTGATATTTTTATTTTAAACTTAAATACAAAATGAGGAAAGAAAAACAAACATTGGACAGCGGACCATATAGGAGGATTCAATATAAAATCATGAAGAGAAGGTGTTCAGTCATCTTATTTACTAAAAGAAATTTCTCTGTCTTGGACTCCCCCAGCTTAGTGAATTCACAAGTCCCGTCCATTACCTACTATTCTCTCCCTCTGTCCCTGTCTGTCTCTTTCTCTGTGTCTTTGTCTCCTTCCCTTCTTTCCTCCCTCCCTCCCTCCTTGCTCCACTCTCTTGTCTTTTTGAAGGGAGAAAGGCCGGTAATTGGGGTTAAGTGACTTGCCCAAGGTCACAAAGATAGTACGTGTTAAGTATCTGAGGTCGCATTTGAACTCAGTTCCTCCTGACTTCAGGAGGGTGCTCTATTCACTGCCCCACCTAACTGCCCCTCCTTCCATATGATTTTGGATCCCCATTTTACAGGGCTGGCAGCTGAAGGAAGAGGGCTGGTGTGGGTGAAAAACCGGGGCTTCTTCCTTCAGCTCAAATACCCCAGACCCCAATACGATGGCCCTGAGATGGCAACCTCCCCTCCCTCCAGTTATTCCTCTTTCCTTGTCTTTGTATTTTCCCCCAACTAACCCCCAGGAGAATGAGAACCTTGCTTTTTGTTCGCAGTTCAAAATTATAGGCAATACTTAAGGGGCTGGTTTTTGGTAATTTTTAAATTTTAAACTTTAATTCAAAATGAGAAAAGATAGAACAGACATTGCTACGTCTTACAAAGCAGAGCAGAAAGGAGAATTTAGTACAAAACGATAAACTTCCATTTAAAGAAAACCTACACAATTAAACCTCCACGTTGTTTTCAGAGCTGCTCAGCTTCTCGGTGCTTCCTTGTTCTTTTTCTTTGGTTCTCTGCAGCGCAATTTTTACTTTATATATTTCTTTTCCTCTCCCCTCTTCCCTCCCCCACCCCCGCCCAAATGTAGGCTCCAACTTATATGCACACAAGAAAACATCTATGAACATACATATCTATAGATACACACATTCCCTCTTCCACATATGTGTAAGATCATATTATGCTGATTTCCCCCTCTTCCGTTACTGTGATGGTGAATAGCATCTTCCTCTATGGTCCAAGTTTTCCATGTTTTTCTAAATCAATCTAGTGATTATTTCCTACACCACAGCAATGTTGCAACCCAATCACATCCTCTCTGAGAGGTTGTTGATCAAAGTTTCCTCCAATTTTCTGTATTCCATTTATTCTTGGCTATATAGGTTTTATTTACACAAGAAAATTTTTACTTAAAATAATCAAAATGATCTTTTTTTATACTTCAGCAATGCTCTCCTTTATAATACACATTAAGATCTGATACTGTTGAATCTACTTCCTTTATCTAGTTTTTCATGGTGTCTTTTTGTGGTTCCTGACTTTTGCTCTTCCAAATAAACTTTGCTATGATTTTTTTCTAACTCAGTATAGCAATTTTTGCAATGTAATTAGGACTACATTGAATAAATGGATTAGTTAGGTAAAGCTGTCATTAAAAAATTTGTGTTGGTTCTACCTACCCATGAACAATACCTATTGCTTCAATGATTTAGATCTGAGTTTATTTGAGTAAAAAGTGTTTTATGTTTATGTTCTTATAGATCCTGTGTCTGTTTTGGAAATTACATGCTCCCATATTTTATACTGACTAAGTATTTTAAATAGTGTAAGACAATATTGAATAATATTGCTGACAGTTCAATTTCTCTATTTTTCACTTTTGAAATAATTTAACTTTAACTTTGATACGATTGCTATCCCTACTTTTTTTTTTTTAACGTGCCCAATTATATTCCTGCCCTTCCTGTGGTGGGTTTTAAATCAAAATCACTTGAGTCCTGGGTCTCAGTCCCAAATGGACAATCGGAAACGGAAACACTTCGTTTGTGAGGGAGCCCATGGTTCCTTGTTCAGTGCCGCCGGAAAGCACGGGAGATCCTCCAAGCATTGGGCTCCTCATAACGGTTGTAGAGGGGCTCCAGCCTCTGTTGCTTCTTCCTCTTGCTGAGCTTGGTGGGGTCTGAGACCTTGAAGAAGGCTGGGGCAAACTCCACCAGCCAGCAGGGGTCAATGGTTGTGACCTCCTGCATGTACTCCTTGGTGGTCAGCACCAGTTCATGGTAGACCACCCATTCTGGCTGTCTGTGGAAGAGAGCACTGGAGGGATGGATGCAGACCTCCTGCTGGTCACTCAAAGTCTGATAGCCATTCTGTGGGTCCTTCTTGGCAGCATTTCGGAAAAAGCCACTGCAAATGGCTTTCTGGACACGGACTGTAGCCTTGCCACAGGACACTACATCCAGCTTATGTCTATCCATGATGCCCAACATCTGTTTACGGATGTCCTGGGCTCGGCGCAAGGAGCGAGCCTGGATGAAATTCTCATAACACCAGGGGTTGGAAAATTGGTTGTTCTTCCAAGAATTGTAGACCGCCAAGAGAGTGAGGTGGTCCCCTTCTGTCTGGTGGAATTTAGCCTTCTTCTGATCTGCAAGGGCTTGTTTGTCCTTGGGCCTGTAGAAGACATTCTGCACCGACAGCATGGATACAATGGTGAGCATCTCTTCGCTGCAGCCCAGATGCACGGACATGATCAGCATCTTACACAACATTGGCTCCAAGGGAAACTCTGCCATCCTCCTCCCCTGACGGGTGAGCAAGCCCTCATCGTCCAGGGCTCCCAATGTGTACAGTTGCTCCATGGCCATGATCAGTGTTTCCATTGGGGGGGCATCCATGAAGTCAAAGGACAGCAGGTCGTTGATGCCCATAGCCTTGAGAGAGAGCACCGTGCTGGCTAAATCAGTCCTCTGGATCTCGGGCACATTGGTGGTCAGCATTTCCTCTCTGTAGGCACGTTCTGTGTAGAGCCTGTAACACTTTCCAGGTCCTGTCCTCCCAGCTCTTCCTGCTCTCTGCTTTGCCTGTGCCTGAGAGATAGGTGTCACCACCAGCTGGTCCATCCCAGTCTTGGAGTTGTACACTTTCTGCTTCACAAACCCGGGGTCCACCACGTAGTAGATGCCATCAATAGTCAGGGCCGTCTCAGCAATGTTGGTGGCAACCACAACCTTCCTGCTGCCAGGAGGAGCTGGGTCAAAGATTCGTGTTTGTATCTCACTCGGTAGAGCAGAATACACGGGTAGGATGATTAATTCGGGGCTATCAGGTCCCAGAGACTTCATGCGTTCATACAAGATCTCACAAGCAGTATCAATCTCTTCCTGACCAGTCAGAAACACCAGGATGTCGCCTGCTGGTTCGGAGAAATGGATCTGCATGACTGTGATCAAGCTGGCATCCAAATAATCTGTCTCTGGTTCTTTAGCGTAGAGAATCTCCACTGGATAGGTTCTGCCGGGAATGGTGAAAATGGGAGCTTCGTAGAAATACTGGGAAAATTTCACTGCGTCCAACGTGGCAGAGGTCACAATCAGCTTCAAGTCTTGCCGTCTCCTTACTGTCTTTTTCAACAATCCAAAGAGCACATCTGTGTTAATTGTTCTCTCGTGAGCCTCGTCCAACATGATGACTGCATACTGACTGAGGTCGGGGTCAATCAAACATTCCCTGAGCAACATGCCATCCGTCATGTACTTGATGACTGTTTCGGGACCGGTGCAATCTTCAAAACGAATCGTGTAGCCCGCCTCTTGTCCCAAGCAACAACCAAACTCCTCGGACACTCTTTTGGCCACTGACATGGCGGCGACCCTTCGGGGCTGTGTACAGCCGATTTTCCCCCTGGAGGTGTAGCCTGCCTCAGTGAGGTACTGAGTGATCTGGGTTGTCTTCCCAGAACCTGTCTCTCCAATAACGATCAGGATCTGATTGTCACGAATAGCCTGAACGAGCTGTTCTTTGAGTTTGAAGATAGGGAGACTTTCCCTCTGCTCCATGATGGACAGCTGGCACTTTCTACCGTAAGATGCTTTGTTGCCCCACAAAGTCTGCTTCTTCCATTCTGGGATGTCATTCGGTACCATCCCAATGCCCCTCAGGTTGGCCGCAATCTGCCTCCCTTGGACATCAGGCAGAGGATCCACCCAGTGCTTGTTGAGTCCAGCAGGGACTGAGTCCATCAATGCTTCCCGCTGGGACTGTTTGTGTCTTCTCCGTTCTTTGGCCAAAGCACTCTGCAACATTGCCGCTTGGGACAGGGAGCCATCGGGATTCTTGACAATTTTAATGGGGCTCATGTCCGCTCTTTGTTTGGTGTGTCCTCTCAGGAAGGGAGGGCCTTCCTCAACCAGTTCAATCTCTAGGTCTTCGTCTTCTTCATCATGCACCTGGGGCAGGATTCCCGTCTCCTCATCAAAGTCTGCAAACTCTTCTCGCGAAAGTACGTTGGCTGCAATCATCTGTGTGATCTCCCATTTCTCCGGATCTGAGATCCGGCTGAGGCGCTTTCCATGGAGAATGTCATCTTCCACTCGTGGGGCCCTGACGAGGGAGAGGTGAGCAGGTCTGTCCGGGTTCCTCATGGAGGTCTCCTCAGGGGCCTCCCCAAGGAGGTTCCTCCGTCGATTTGGGTTCAGATCTTCTCCAGTGTCCTCATCCACGTCCTTCATGCTCAGGCTGGTTTGGTTTCCAGAGAAACGCAGCACTTTCACCTTCACCCTCTGGCCTTTGCTCACAGCCTCAGCTGCACTGGCCACCCAGCCTTCCCGCCGGAGCTCCGAGATGTGAACCAAGCCTTCCCAGTGTTTCCTCAGTCCGTCCAGTTGCACAAAACACCCGAACTTCATGATCCTGGTAACTTTGCCCTCGTAAATGACCCCGACAGACGGCTCTTCAGGAGGAAGTCTAGACCGTGACCTTGATCGCTCCCGCTGTCTCCCTTTGTGCTCTCGGCCTCTGCTCCGACTCCGACTGCTTTTCCTCTTCTTTGCCCTCTCCCAGCGTTGAGAGCCTCCCTGCTTCTGGTGCGCGGCAGCACTGGGCATTAGAGTTTCTAGTTCGTGGAGGACATCCACGGCTACTCTCACGTCGTCTTCATCAAGCAGGGTCCGGATAGTAGGATGGTCTGGTGGGCAAAGCACCGAGAACGGGTCCTTGAGCTCCTCCTCTTCTGTCTTCAGTTTGACAAGTGCATCTTTGGTTGCAGAAACTTTTGCCGGAGGCCGCATTTTCTGTATGAGACGGAACAAGTGGCTTAGGAAAGAGTCTGTGAATTCGGCTCCGTTTTTGATGAGGGAAGCTCGAAAAGTGTCCAAGGTTGCATTTTTCTCGGCCAGGTGGATGATAAATTCAGCCAGGTTCTTGTCGTTCGTTCCCAGGTGGTTGTCCAGCTCGGTGCACACTTTGGACACCAAGGACAGGTACTCCAGCTTGGCGAGGTCTTCGGTGGGTCCCCGCTCAGCCATCGCGCACCACGGCCTCCGCTCAAGCTAAGCCCGGTTTCTTCGCTCCTACAACGGTTTTTAAAAAAATGTTTTGAAGCGGCACTTATGGTCCTTCAACCGTGCACTTATTGCCACGGGCAAGACGCAGAATTAAACCCTAAGGACAGCCAGCCCCCTTCTCAAAGAAACCATCGATCCTTACTTGTTAACTGGAGGAATTAGAGTTCTCCCCCTTTATATACCAAAAAGTATCTGCCCTAAAGCACTAAGTCACAGAAGGGTGGGGCCTTTTCTCCAAGTCCTCAGGAAAAGGAGGTGTGAATTCCAATTTCAATTGTAATCTCACCCCCCCATCAAGCCCTCCCCCCAACAACTAAAACTACCACTTGCTAGAAGAAAAGTTGAGATTGGCCAAAAGGACCTAAATAAGCCTGAGAAGGAGAGGGCAATAAGAGGTTAAAATTATAAAGCGCTGAGAAGGTATTAACTGGTCTTATTAGTAAGAAAGAATTTCTTCATCTGGGACTTCCCGGGATCAGAGAATTCACAATACAGTCAAATGCCTACAATTCTGAAACCTTGTTTTCCAAGGCTGGCAGCTGAAAGAAGAGGGATGGTGTGGGCGAAAAGACAGGGCTTCTTCATTCAGCTCAGATGCCACCAGACCCCAAGCAGATGGCCCTAAGATGGCAAGGCACTGTCCTTCCTGAAATTCCTCTGTCCTTATCCGTGCACTTCACCCACCTCAGCCCCAAGAGAATAGAGTTACCTAAGCTTTTGTTCCCAATTCAATATAATACGCTATACTTAAGGCACTATTTTTCCCCCGGTAAATTAAAAAAAAAGTTTAAACTTAGATACAAAAGGAGAAAAGAAACAAAAATATTGCCATATACACAAGAGACCACAAGAGAGGTGGATTTAATATACAACAATCAGTGTCTATTTCAAGAAAACCTACATCATAAATAATACACCTTGTTTTCAAAGCTGCCCAACTTTCCTTTGCTTTCTTGTTAGTTTCCTCTTGTTCTGTGCAGTGCACCTTTTACCTTATATTTTTCTTCCCCCCCTACAGTTAATCGTGGATATATACACATATTCACAGAAATCTATAAACATGCACGTATGACTACAGTTTACTTGCTTCCACCTGTCATCTGTTTCTCTGAAGTTGGATGGCATCTTCCTTCATGGTACAAGTCTTTTCAAGTTTTTCTAAATCAATTAGCTCATTTCCGACACCACAGCAATGTTCCAACCCAATCACGCCCTATCTGAGAGGTTGTGATGAAAGATTTTCCTAAATTTTCTGCATTCCTTCTATTCTTGTCTACATAGATTTTATTTACACAAGAAAATTTTAATTTAAACTGATCAAAATGATCCCTTTTACACTTCAGCAATCCTCTCCCTTATGTGATACTTTAATATCTAATACTGCTGAATCTACTTCCTTTCCATCTTTTTTTCCCCTGCTTGCTTAGGAGTTCCTGACCTTTTGCTCTTCCAGATGAATCTTGTATTTTTTTCTAACTTGGCATACTTCCTCCCCCCCCCCCCCCAGTAATTTAACTGGGATGACATTTAATAAATAGTTGAGTTAGGTAAAATTTTCATTTAATAAATCACATTGGCTCTACCTACCCATGAGCAAAAAATATTGCTTCAATTTTTTAGATTTTAGTTTCTTTGTATAAAATGTGTTTTATTTTTGTGTTCATATACCCCCCAATGTCTTTTTTGTCAGGTATTTTCTCAGGTGTTTTGTACTGGCTAGGTAGTTTAAATGGTCTAAAACATCGGTTCTCTACCTGTGGGTTATGTTCAATTTGTAACAATGAAAATACACCCTACATATCAGATAGATTCATAACAGTAGCAAAATTACAGTTATGAAGTAGCAACGAAAATAATTTTATGGTTGGGAGTCACCACAACATGAGAAACTGTATTAAAGGGTCATGGCATTAGGAAGGTTGAGAACGACTGGTCTAAAATAACATTGTATAATATTGTGGACATAGTGTAATTTCTCTGTTTTTCACTTCTGTTTAATCTATTTTGACTTTAACTTTGAGATCACGATCACTATGCCTGCCTTTTTGTTTTATACAAATATTTATTTTTATATCTAAAATATAAAATATGAATATATATTTGCAATATAGTTAATATTTTTGGTATATACCATTTATAAATAATAAAATCTATAATAATATAAAATATATTTATACAAGTATTTATTTATTTTATTTATACAAATAAATTCTACTCCCGTCCCTCTGGGCTAGTTGTCAGTTGTTTCTCCAGAGTCTGTTGGGAGGAGTTAGCTCTTCACTGAGGCCCGACTTTGAACACTGAAAGTAGGGTCTTTCCTGAGGGCTTCTCCAATTGTCCTAAGCAGATAACTGCTGGTATTTGTTTCTACTGCTCTGAGGCCTTGTTCTGGTTTAATAAAAACTACTTGTTGAAGATATTTGGAGAGCTGAAAGTTTTCTCACTTACTCCTCCATCTTAGAATCCTCTCCTTAAGTGACTGTTTCATAAGTATTCACAAGGTTAAGTAACTTTTCTTTGTGTCCACAGATTAAGCTCTATACCCTCTAGGTGGTTCCAATCCACTGGGAGCAGGGATTGGGACGAGAGGTAGAGTCAAAAGAAAACTTCCATAGGAACAATACTAAGTCGATACTAAGCAATTACAGAGGCTTTGGTTTTGTCTCTGGATTTCCCCAAACCTAGTGTAGGCACATAGTAGTCGGTCAATCAACAAGCATTTAGGGAAGTGCTTACTGTGTGCCAGGCCCTGGGCTAAGTGCTAGGGCTACAAAGAAGAGCTTTTGCCTTGAAGGAATGATCCCTTTTGCTGAAGGAGCTCACCTTTATCCTAGTCAGGGATGGAACCTGCAACTTCATTGGTATCAGGAATACTCGGTGGGCAAGATCTCCCATCAATGCAAAGTGGCACATCCTTTCCCCCTTTACCCCCATTTTCACATCTTAAAGTACAGTTCAGAGTCCCCAGAGATTGACTTGGCCAGGGTGAGACAAATGATCTATGTTAGGGACCAGGTCTTGTCTTCTAGGGCTGAGTTAGTGGAGCCCGTTGGCAGCTCCCGTTCTGGCCAACACAAATGCTATTTTCAAAAGACTGCATTGTCAGCTCCAACCCGTTCAATCTTTCAGCCTGGAAGTCAGCCCCCATCCTCCATCCTCCATCCTCCATCCTCCATTCTCCATCATTCATTTCAGGTACCAAGCTTCCAACTCAACTCAACAAGGTACTTAGGGTTTCCCCAATTCAAAGAGGTCACTGAGGCTCTTCCCTGACTCCCTACCACCGAACCCTACCCTAAACCTCACCTCATGTTACAGGTGAAGAGACTGAGGTCCTGAGAAGGGAGAGGGTGCCCCTTAGGGAACACAATGGTGGAGCTGAAGCCCTGGGATCTTGTATTCTATCTTCTGATATCATTTGGCTTCAGAGTATCCCACTTCCAAGTTTTGTCTTTGCAAATCCTGATGAGGTGAGGTCAGCTGTGGTACCTGAACGGTGGGGGCTGGGGCACCAAAGGATGCAGGGCTGATGACTGGTGGGACTGAGGCTTTTGGGGCCAGTTCTTCTGGGAACATAGCTGCTGGGGGCAGGGCTGCTGGAAAGCAGTTCTGTTGGGGGTGTGGCTCCTGCCACTGCTGTGGAGGCTTCTCTGCACACAGAAAAGACAGTGGGTAATCATTTGATCCAGTGATTCACTGTGTAGCTTTGCTCTTGCATGTGCAGTGGTGGCTTCAGTCCTCCATAAAAGGAGCTGTGTGTATTGTAGTTCAGAAGCCCTTGGGAAGCAAAGGAAGCAAAGCTGGAAGGGGGTATAAACTGAAGGCAAAAGGCCTCCTTTGTATCCCCAGCATTTAGCACAGAGCTTGGCACAGGGGGAAATACTTCATAAGTGCTTGTGGACTAACTACTGTGTAACTGAGCTAGGTTTGGGGGCTGCAATGTGTAAGTAAGGTGGATTTTATTTATTTAGTTATTTGTTTTTTGCTTTTTGGAATGGGGAAGGCAGGGCATTTGGGGTTAAATGACTTGCCGAAGGTCACATGGCTAGTAAGTTTAAGTGTCTGAGGCTGGATTTGAACTCAAGTCCTCCTGACTCTGGGGCTGGTCCTGTATTCAATGTGCCACCTAGTCACCCTGAGTAGGGTGGATTTTAGTGTGTGTAAAGTGGATTTTTATTATTTCTTAAAGTTCTTTTTCCCAGGATCCATAACCATAACAATCTCTTGTTCCCAGGTATTAGATATGAGTTCCCACAATTGTGGTTCAAAATATCTCCACCATGCTTGCACAGCATTATATAATGAAAATCTTAACAACATCCAATGTGACTGCACAGTCAGGGATGGGGTGACGTGCAGAAAAATGCAAGGTAAGACCCAGTTATAAATTTAATGTGGATTTATTGAATCGAGCAACTGCTCAGAGTGCAGACTCAAATCGAACAGCCCAGAGTAGGGGCAGAGCCAGAGTATTTAAAGGAAAAAAACCCACAAAGTCATGGTCTGATCTATATGAAAGCAGGAACTTACAGAAGCAGAGGAATGCAATTGGTTAAGACTCAGTTTAGGGCCTTATATGGAATATGGTTTATAGTTAAGTTTCAATTTCCCAGAACAGGATGGATGACTATGCCTTGGGCAGTTTCCCAGAAATATGCAGGACTTCACTTCTGTGAAGAAGGGAGCACAAAATGGTAGGGACTGGGACAAGATGGAGGGTGACTTGGGGCCCAGTAAAACAATGTAAAAGTGGGAGTCTATTGCTGGCAGTATGCCTTCTTTGTCTGTTGCTCTTATAAAACAGGTGGTCTTTGGGCAGTGAATGGGGAACCTTAGGGTTGAATGCATGAATGCTGTGTGTCCCTCAACTGGCCCCCATTGAGGCTTAGGGGGAACCTAAGGTTTGAGTGCCCTATGCTGTGTGTGCCTTGATCAGACCCCATCAAGGCTTGGGGGGAAATCTGTGTTTTCCTTAACTGGCCCACACTGAGGCTTGAGAGGATTTTGGGGATGCACAGCAGTGCTTGTCTCCACTGACCCCATCCAGGTGTAGGGGCAGTTGCCCTCCCTTCTCACCTGCCTCTGCCAGAAGGGTGATTAGGGAATGCTATAGTGTAGGAGGTTGTGCTCCCATGATCAGCAATCCTCTTCTGAGAAAAGTAGACTACAAGAAAGTAAGATTATTGAGCCCTTCTTAGTGTCTTTCCTGTCTGAGCAGATCAAGAGTGAACCTGTGCTAGCAGCCCTCCTGTGTGCTGTGTTTATTTGTCTTGCACAATGACAAAGACAAATTCTCCAACTTGTAATTTTTTGCTACTGGATTTAGTGGTAAGCTTAGTTAACCACTAGGTTAACCAATGGTTATCCATTAGTTAGCCAAAGGTTAACTTAGAGGTTAAGCGACTTACCCAGGGTCACATAGCTAGTAAATTTATCTAAAGCTGAATTTAAACACTGGTCTTCCTGACTCCAGGCCAGTGCTCTGTCCTTTGAGAAAAGTAAATATTATGCTTTATTACTGAATAATCAGTATTACTCCCTAATCCATCCTATTCACCATTTTGCAAATTCCATTTCTCACCCTGGCTCAAAATGAGTTCTCTCCCAGAGTGAACTAAAGGCATGTTTGAAGAAAGGGATCACTCTCTAATCAGTTTAAAGAGGTAATCTTCCTTCTGTTTACATGTAAACAGAATAACCAGCTTGGGCTGGGTCCATCCCCAGAGTATGGCTCTCCTGGCCTTGCCTTTCCTCATCAAAGATTGAGGTGATTTGGTCTCCCGGGAAGGCTTAGGGGAGAGGAGGTGGCGAATTCTGTTAGCATTGATTACTACAGTTAGCTACATCTCATAAGGCAATTAACATTCCTTAATTATCAGAGAGGTGGGTGATCAGCCACAGCTGAAAGCCAACCCACTTTCTCCAGCTGCACCTAATCATGATTTTCCTGCCCCTCTTCCCTTTCTATCCAACTTCCTCCCCTTCTAGTTTGAATAAATCGGGTCTTTTCTGTATCTTCTTGGTTGCTGACCTAACTGATCAGGAACAGTTTGACAGAGCTTATTAAAGTTTCTTTTGCTTGGAAAATATTCCTCAGTCTACCTTTGTTGTATTTGTATTGGTCACCCCATTGCAGCAGTAGAGATATATAAAGTACTATCAGGAGGGAATGTCCTGCCATTTGAGGGGCTTCAGCTAAGGGTCTTCTACTGACTGAAGCCTTGTCATTAACAACTCTGACTTTTTAATTTTATTTTTTCTGGACCAGCTCTCATTATTCAGCTTCCAGTCTTGTAAGAGGATGCTTCAAAGGTGTAGGGATAAGGACTGGACTTATGATTTCACTGATCTAGGGAACTCCCAGATGAAGAAGTGCTTCTACTAATATGGCAAGTGAGTACATTCTCTGAGTTTTCTAGTTTTTGCTTCTTATCATCTCTCTGTTTCTAGGCTTATTTAGTTTATCATTTAGTCAAAAGTCAACTGTATTTCCAGTTTAGTCAAAGGGAGCCCAGAACAAGTTTTCAAACTCATGGAAAGTGCCAAGATACACCAGTGGTGTATGGTAGATGGCAAAGTTTTTGACATATTGGGTGTGTTGAAGTCAATGTAAATCAAAGTTAAGAGGGAGATTCCCTGAAGACTGAAATATGAGGGCCCCACCCTTCCCTGCCATACTGCTCAGTATTAGCACACCTTATAGACATGGGAATTTTTAGTATGTCTGTGTGTTTATATATTACATCTGTATTGATATGTTAATT
>JAQQSU010007096.1:0-13323 GCA_028627135.1 Pseudochirops cupreus | reverse complement strand
ATGGAGGGGAGGGCCAGGTGGGGGGAAGGGTTGATGGAAGTACACACTTCTGTAAAGGGACAGGGACAGGGTAGAGAATAGAACAAGGGGAGGGTGGGATAGAAAGGAGGGAAATATCATCAGTGTTACACAATATGCCCATTGTGGAGAGGTTCTGCGTAATAACACATGTACAGCCTGTATTTAATTGCTTGTCCTTCCAGTGGGGGTGGGTGACGAGGAAGGGAAAGAATCTAAAATTTAAAGTTCTATAACCAAATGTTAAAAATATATAAGCATATATATATTATTATTATTATTATTATTATTATTAACTACATCCAACTGGAAATTAAGTTACACAGGCACTGTGGTAGGCAGATCCATCCTACCCTACCGGAAAGTCAGAGGGACAAGGGGGAGGACATAGGAGAGAGCAGATTGGGGGAGGGGTTATACAGTGGGATGGCTGTTTTGAGGTGTTGGGTAGGAGAAAGATGGGGAGAAAATTTGTAACAAAATCTCATGGAAATTAATGATGTAAACAAGAAAATAAATAAATTAATTTTAAAAATTAAAAATTTTAAAAAATTTAAAAAAAGAAAAAACAAAATTAAGAGGCGAGAGAGGAATTTATTGGGAGAAGGGGAAGGGGAAAGATAGACTAGGGTAAATTATCTCATATAAAAGAGGCAAGAGAAAACTGTTATAATGGAAGGGAAGAGCAGGAAGGTGAAAGGGAATGGGACAACCTTATTCTCATTGAATTTGGCTTAAGGAGAGAATAACATACACACTCAATTAGGTATCTTATCCTACAGGAAAATAGTGGGGTAGGAGATAGGAGGGTGGATGATAGAAGGGAGGGCAGATTCAGGGAGAGGGTAGTTTGAAGCAAACATTTTTGAAAAGGGATAGGGTCAAAGGAGAAAATAGAATAAGTAGGGGGCGGGATAGGATGGAGAAAAATATAGTTAGTCTTTCACAATATAACTACTATGGAAATGATTTAGGTATCTACACATGTACAACCTATATTGAATTGCGTATCTTCCCAGTGGGGGGTGGGTGGGGAGGGAAGAAGGGAAAAAATCTGGAACTCAAAGTTTTAAAAACAAATGTTAAAAAAAAATGTTTTTTTTACATGCAACTGGGAAATAAGATATACAGGCACTGGGGTACAGAAATCCATCTTGCCCTGCTAGAAAGTTAGGGGGATGAAGGGGGACAATATAAGAGAGAACAGATTGGGAGAAGGAATAGTCAGTTGGCTTGCTATTTTGGGGTCAGGGTAGGGGAAAGATGGGGAAAAAATTATAACTCAAAATCTTGTAAAAATCAATGATGAAAACTAAAAATAAATAAATAAAATAAAATAAAGTAACAATAATGGAATCCATGCTCACACATCAGTGTTCTTTCAGATCCTCGACATGGTCATTTGTCTGGATCTGGAAACCTGATTTCATTTCAAGCAACTGGGTGTCCTCTTATATTAAAAGGTCCATCCAGGTCATTTAGTTCAACTCCCTGATTTCACAGATGAGATAAATGAGGCCCAGAAAAGTGATTCGCCAAGGTCAGAGCTGGTATTTGACAAGGTCCTCTGACTTCAGTTAGGCCCAGGGCTTGCTCTTTCCACTGGGTCAGACTCTCTACTAGACTTCAAGTATCTTTAGGACAGGTGCCATTTGTATTTTTCACCACAGGACCCAGATATGTACATAGTGCATCTCCCTCACTCCTCAAATTTCACTTATATACCACTCTTAATGAGGAGCCCTTATAGCAGACACTCACAAATACTGACTTCACAGGCTGTCTGTCAGGTGAAGTGGAAGGAGTGAGAGTCAGGGCACCTGAATTCAAATTTTAACTGGCACCTACTCAAAGTATGGCCATGATCAAGTTCTTGTTCTCTGAGTCTTGGGTTCCTCAACTGTAAAACGAGAAGGTAGGATCTCTAAGGCTCCTACCAAGATTCAGCACTTTGTGATTCCAGTTTCCTCATCAACACCCTAATCCTACACAATCTACTCCCCAATGTTGTTATGTAGATCAGATTCAAGATGTTGCAAGTTGAAGTGTTCTGTAAATATAAAACTCAGCTGAATCTGGTGGACCACTCCTGGAATACCTGCTACAGAGGAAGCTGAGGCTGGTGGATCACTTGAATTCCAGAGTTCTAAGCTGCAGTAATCTAAAACCCATTAGGGTGTCCATACAAAATGGTGAGCCCCTGGGATTGGGAAGCCACCAGATTGCCTAAAGAAGTGCAAATTGGCCCAGGTCAGAAATGGTCAAAGTTTCTGAGCCAATAAGTAGTGGAATCAGACTCATGGGTGGACAGCTTCACTTCCAGCCACGGTAAAATGGAGAGATCTAGCCTCAAACAAACCAACAAACCATACTGATGAGGTATAGAGTCGTAGAGCTGGTTCAGGTGTGAAAGAATTCACTTAGACCTTCTCTGAAGCCACTGGGAACTTTACTGATGCAAAAGCAGCACGTCTCCTAGCAAGAAAGCTAAGTTAGAACCCGATATTTGCGGGAGTCATGCTTATATAGAGATGTTCAGGATGATGATGTAATTTCTAGGTTTTCTTATGGGGGTTGGTGATTTGGGGACAGGATAAGTACAAACAAGATGAGGAAGATGGTTGCTTGCAAGATAAGGAAAAATTGTCATGACAGATGACGAGGAAGATGAATGAGAGGATAGGGAACACAGGATGAGGGAGACAAAAGCAATTCTTTCGGTACAAGTTGTAGGGTATTTCAAAATAAGGGGAAAAGGGCATTAAGATACCCCTAAGGATCTCAAGTAATAGGATGGGTTACAGAATGAGCCTCAAATCCCCTCAGGCATACTGGGAAAGTACCGTGAATACTAACTCTAAGGGCACTGTTTGTATCCACATCACTACACTCTTAAATTTGTTACGATATCTTCTACAGAAGAGGCAGAGCGGCACAGTGGTTACAAGGGCAGCTTTGGAAACATCAAAACCTAGATTCCAGTCTTGCCACTTACAACTATACTAGTTATGTGACCAAGGTAAGGACTTTAAACTCTCAGTGCCCCCAGGCAACTCTCTAAAACTATAAGCTGCAGGAGACTTGAACAGAGCTGCATTGGTTGGAGTTAAGTTTCAACAGTGGGAGTAACAAAACCATGGGTCCAGAACCCCACCCCCGAATAGATACAGTAATAAATGGGATTGATGTGAGTGTCCACTTTGAGCAACAGTCCCCCTTGCAGATGGAACCTGGAGTTCAAACCTGGGTATTTGCGTAAGACTCTCCTCATTTGTGGAGAGAAGGATTACTTGTCAATTCTGCCCCTGTATGCAAATACTGCGATATATGTACATTTCTCCAGAAAATTCAGGGTCACCTGCTCCTACAACCTATTCCCTCCATCCTTTCTTTTCCAAAAGATTCCTGTCTAGCAACAAAATATAAAAGAAAACAACACTAAAAATCCATTGGATGCTAACCAATCTAGGTCTCAGATAACTGATAATGACACATCCTTCTTCTCAGGTACAGAAGGTGGTATCAGCAAATATTTATTATTAAGTACTTAATAAGTGCTAGGCCATTGTACTAAATGTTGAGGAAACAAGGGCAAAAATGAAACAGCCCCTGCCTTCAAGAAGCTTATGTGCAAGGAGCAGGTAGGTGGCTCAGAGAATAGAGCACCAGCCCTGGAGTCAGGAGGACCTGAGTTCAAATCCAGCCTCAGACATTTAACACTTACTAGCTGTAAAACATTGGGCAAGTCATTTAACCCCAATTGCCCTGCCTTCCCCCCTCCAAAAAAAAAAAGAAGAAGCTTATGTTCTAATAGAAAAGACAATATGTACATATATAAGTATATGTAAGGTACATACAAAATAGACACAAGTTGACCTTAGAGGGGAAAGTCCTAGCAGCTAGGAGGACTGGGAAAGGCCTCATGTAGAAGGAAGTGCTTTTACTCGGTCTTGAAGTAAGCCTGGGATTCTAAAAGATGGAAGTGAAGAGGGAGAACATTACTGGCAGAGGGCACAAACCAAGGCAAGGAAATGGGAGATGGAATTCATGTGTGAGGAAGAGCAAAGAGGCCTGTATGGCTGAACCCAGAATGCATGGAGAGGACTCCATGTATCAAGGCATGAAGTTGTGTGGCTCAATACCAAAGAGGGGAATTTAAATTTGATCCTAGCAGTAATAGGGAACCCTTTGGAGTTTATTGAGGAGGAGGCAACAGTGACCCACATTTTAGGAAAATCCCACTGGTGGCTGGCTGAGTATGTAGGGGACAATTTGGAAAGAGGAGACTTGAGGCAGGGAGATCAATTAGAAGGCTTTTGTAATATTATAGGTGACAGGTGATGCTTTGTTGTCTGATGAATTAAATGGTTTTACTTAAACCAAATTATTTTGTATTATAGGAGGATGGGAGATTTAAGGAGAAATAAATGAGGTATAAAAATGAAGAGCAAATAATAAAGCTTTAATTTTTTTAAAAAGTGTTTGGCTAGGGAATAATGAGAGGGGTTGTGGAAAGACAGACACATTAATACACAACCATTGGGGGAGCTGTATATTAGTTCAACTATTCTGGGAAACAATTTCAAATTATGTTAAAGAAGTGACTAAAATGTCCATATCTTTTGACTCAAAAAACCTACTGCTTAGGCATATATCTTAAGAAGATCAATGATAAAAAAGAAAGGTCTCAAACACATAAAAAATTCAATACTTTTTGTCATGGCAAAGAAATGGCAACAAAGTAGATGTCCATTAACTAGGGAATAAATAAATTTTGGTGCATTAATGTAATGCAATATTATTGTTCAGGAAGAAACAATGTAAAGAATACAGAAAAGCATACGAAGACATATGAACTGATGCAAAGTGAAATAGAACCAGGAAAACAAAAAAATAAAATGATTACAATGTAAATAGAACAACAGAGCAAAACTGAGTTCAGTAAAATCTAAAGCTTGGCTCCGAAGAAGAGATAGGAAACTGTACCTTCTGCCTTTCTTTGTGGAGTTTGGGGCCTACAAGCATGGAACATGGCATATACTATCAGTCTTGCTGACATGTTGGTTACTTGTACTGAACTTTTCCCCCCTTTTTTTGTGAAAAGGTATTTGTTAAGAGTTTACTGTGTACCAGGAACTATGCTAAATTTTTAGGGTAATGTGGTTGTTTTTTTTTTAAAGAGACAGTCACTGCTTTCAAAGAGCTTACATCTAGTAAGGTAGACAACTCAAATAAGGCAGTGGTGACCTGGAAGGAGTACTTTGTTCCAGAGAGGTGTAAGAAGGCATCACAGGCAGATGAAAAAAATGACTTGCCTTGATGATCTTGAGATTTTAAAGAGAGGGGAAGAAAAACACAGTTGAGGGAGGAGGGAAAGGCAGTTTAGGGGAAATGCTCTAAAATGCCAGAGTGAATAAATAGACATCTACACAAAAAAGGAAGGGTTGAGAAGGAAGCAGCTGACACTTGAACCTAACTCTCATCTGAACTGGTTAAAGGAGGGAAGAATAGACACATATACAGAGTTGGGTACAGAAATATATTTCATTCTACAGGGAAATAGAAGAGAAAGGGAAAGGGGGAGGGGAATTAGAAAGAAGGTAGAGTAAGGGAAGTAAAGTAAAATAAGTAAAGTAAGTAAAAGAAATTCTAAGTAAGGACATACAAAAATAATAACTTTTGAAGTGACAAAGAATAGGAATCTGAGGGGGTACTCCATCAATTAAGGAATGACTTACATATAAATGTTATATAAATGTAATGGAATACTATTATGCTGTAAGAAATAATGAAGAGGATGGTTTCTGAGAACCCTGGGAAAATCTGTGTGATTTATGTTGATTGAAGTAAACAGAAACAGGAGAACAATTAATACAAAGACAGTAAAATAAAGACAATTTTGAAAGAATTAGGAACTCTGGTCAGAATAAGGACCAATCACAATTCCAAAGGTCTAATGATGAAACTGGCTACCCACCTTCTGATAGAGAAGCAAAGGACTCAGAATGCAGAATGAGACATACATTTGTTTTTTGATATGGCCAATGCAGAAACTTATTTTGCTTGACTGTACATGCTTGCAATAGGAATTTTGTTTTTCTTTTGTTCTCAATTAAAGGTTTAGGGTTGGGAAAGGAGAAAAGGCACATTTTTATTGATTGAAAAAATATATATAATTTTTAAAAATCCTAACAGTAGAAAGGAAAAATGACTTGGATAGCTGGCTAGATGGGATGTGAAGCTGAGCATCATTACCCAGACTAGCCAGGAGATAGTGGGTTGAGTAGGCTAGTTAGCTTGCACGTACTTAGTCCTCTTTCAACTTCTTTGGGCCCTACTGTGGGAGTTTCAAAGATGAGTGGATTAACTTCCTAAAAGACTTGGGGTGTAGATTTTGGAAACCCTGGGTTAGAAATTTCTAGGTCTCAGACCCAGGTGGGGAGGAGGTCAGTGGCAAAAGGCCATTGTTAGAAAGGATGACTCTCTAGGAGGGGGAGAGACATATTGGGAACATGGGCTGAGGGCAGCACATTCCATTAGTGTGCACCCAGGCAGTTTTATTTATTTGTAAAGGTAAACTATTGACTACTCAACCATAAGAGATATTATTTTTTATTAATCAAACTAAAGAAACTAAATTTTAATTAGATTTAGTCTTCATGCTTATGTATAATACAACAATCTGTGTTTTAAAACTAAAAGTTTATCATACAATTAAATTAAAATGCAAAGCCATTATTTTGAGACATTAAGATGTGCTTGGGTATACCAAGCAAATCCTGTAGACACATCTCTGATTGGAAAATCAAGGTGATATGAAAGCAATAGATATCAACATACATTTTTTAAAAATTTAAAGCCCATCTAGCACCTCCTTTTCTTTGACTTCCTAGTACCTTTAATGTGTTACCACTTCCCTCTTCCCAAGTCCCCCAAGGTATACCTTGGGTTTTTCTTCCATGCCTTTTTCTGAGCTGCAACACAAAAACTGGAAAAATTCATTGTCACAAGAGATGGAACCCAACCTTTGCTTCCTCATTGCCGTTAAATCTGGAAAAAAAAATAACCCCCAGAAACCTTGAGGACAAAGCTTTTATCCTGGGCTCCACACTTGCTATCAATCCTTCAAAACAGTTGCCAGGGAAGCAGCCTGAGGTCACAAAAGTAGCTATTTGGTGGCAGATCATCACAGCTGGAGAGCTTAGAGCCAGTCTAGCGGTATCTTAGTTTGGTTCATCCTTAGACATCAATCAACTTGTTCATCTTGCTGATGGAGAACCTGGTACCCAAAGTGAAGAGAAGGGATTTGCCTAGCTTTTACTCATTAAGTTAATAGCAGAGCTGAGATCACAATCCAAGCTTCCTGACTCTCCAGACCAGAGACATAGCTCTCTACATAGCACTTTTATTTTTTTTACAAATTAACTTTTGTTTATTTTTAGTTTACATCATTCATTTCCACAAGATTTTGAGTTACAAATTTTCTCCCCATCTTTCCCCTACCCACCACCCCAAAACAGCAATCCCACTGTATACACCCTCCCCCAATCTGCTCTCTCCTATCTCCCCCATCACCCCACTGACTTTCCGGTAGGGCAAGATGGATCTCCTTACCCCAATGCCTGTATATCTTAATTCCCAGTTGCATGTAAATAATAATGATAATAATAATATATATACATATTTTTTTTAACCTTTGATTATAGAACTTGAAATTCTAGATTCTTTCCCTTCCTCCCTCATGACCCACCTCCACTGGAAAGATAAGCAATTCAATATAGGTTGTACATGTGTAGTTATGAAGAACATCTCCACAATGGACATATTGTGAAAGACTGACTATATTTCCCTCCTTCCTATCCCACCCTCCCCCTGTTCTATTCTCTACTTTGTCCCTGTCCCTTTACAGAAGTGTTGCTTCTAACAACCCTACGGCCCACCCAGCCCTCCCCCATAGCACTTTTATTACACCAACCCTGTGAGGTATTGTGATTCCTGGAAAAAAAAAAACTCTTTAAGACAACAGAGTAATAGGAATTTTTTGCTTGCAACGAAATGCAACAGGAATGCACAATGACAGAGCCCTAAGGACAAACTCAAAATTAGAGTTTATAGTAAGGCATCTTTTATATAGAAAGCAACAAGATCAAAGGAAAGCTTTCTCTATTCTAATTGTATACACTACTAACAAGGTATAAGTAACAGAAACAATTAGAAAACATCTGCTCTGACAAGATTGCTTGGTGTATCTTGCTTATGAATTGGATTTATTGAGGCAGAGTTGCAAAGTCCTTAGCCTTGATAATCATTTAACGTCATTTGAACTTCAATAAAGGCCACAGCCTGAACTAATCAACTAGAAGAAGCTGGTAGGGCCTAACAGATATCCCTTCTTTCCTCTTTGAATAAACTCAGAGAATGTCTTACTTCCTGTGTCAACAAGGCCAGAGGGAGCTAACCAAAGTGTTCTTTTGGTAATGACTTACCAAGGACAAGGTGTCTTGACCAGACACTACCTTGAATAATGGAACTGTTTCTTATCTTAATATTTTATGGACATATACTATGTTATGTCATGTTAATGGTAAAGAAAACAGATATTGTGGGTTGTATTTTCGATTGAAACTTTGTCAACTCTCTTATCTTGTTGTATTTGCAACCTATTCAATTAAGAAAATTCCTTTCTCACACTATGGTTAAACATATATGGAGATCATAAATTTGAGTGACACAGACATGTTGAGTTTAGATTGTTCTAAAACATTTAAGACTGGTGATTCTTGTATCAGACAGTCAGAATTCACATTCTGGCTCCATGTACGTACATGTTGTAGTGCCAATGCAATATTCATGGTGCCCACAGTCACAATAAATATACCTACACAGTGCTCCATTGCAAAATATAACAGATTCTCCACATAAAAGACAGAAGCAAAACATTTATTCAGACATCAGAAAACTGAATTCTAAAACCAGTAAGCCAATTCCATCATAGTAGCAAAGAAGTTAATAAACCATAACAGCACAGAGAGCCACAGTATCCTTTAGCCTTCCCACAAACCAACACAAGCCTAGCTATCACAGCAGGTGGCAAATACCAACTTTTACTCACAAGCCTGTCTGTTTTCCAGGAGCTTGCTCTCCTCCCAACCATCTAGCTGGCTCTGACTCCCAGCTTCCCTGTGGGCTCTGCTCCACCCTTCAGCAAACTCCTCCCACCACAGGCTCCATGTGATTACATTCAGTCTATTGGGGGCACAGTATTTTTCAAAGCAGGGAAAGTCTTCAAATTCCCTTAGGCTTATTAAGGGGCAGGGAAGATCTTCGAATTCCCAATACCATTACACATGTTCCCTAGCTTCAGCTAGCTTTAAGGGAATAAACAATATGAATTTACATATCACCTAGCCTGTTTGCCTCTTTTAACCAAGCTTTCAAGGGGTGACAGCCTCACTCTCCTTTCCAGAGTTGCCAAAGTCCAGCGGCAAGTCAAAAGTCAAGATAAATTTCTATGGCTTTGGATGCAGTGTATGACCTTCAACGTCTAACAAGATTCTAAGCATTTCACAGCACCTGCTTCAGCCACCTTCATAGCTGCTGGAACAAATTGTTTTGATCTACCCACTCCACTGGAGGAAGTCTTCACATGCTTGGGGTAGACCTGGTTTAGCCTGTTTGCTGAGGTTTATCAGGGTGTGGCTCCTGCAAGTGCTATAGCTTCTTGGAGCCACAAGTGAGAGTTGAGTGGCAAAGAGACACCAAAGGTGAATGGGCAGCCCTGAAGAGGGCTGTCACAGCAGAGGTGCTAGTCCTCCCTGGACACCTCACACACGCCTGTAACAAGATACAGGTGGCATGATATTGACAATTAAAACAGGATATAAAAGATACAATTTAGCTTAGATTTCATATCTGGTCCAACAGGATACAGAGCATAGGGAGATTTTTCTTACAGTTAAGGTTGATTAATTTCCCCCTCCCCGCCCTTCCTCTGATTGGTTGTCAACACCTAAGTCTTTAAAACTGGCCTAAAGAGCCCGCCTCTTTCTTGCCTGAGCGAGGTGGTCCTTATTGGGTGATGTGAGCATGCGCAGGCTCGTCCCCTTACACGTAAAGCCAAGATGGATTTAGTTACTTACGTTCAAAATTGCTTACACTCTGTTCAGGAAGTAAGCAACGCAAATGTTGTTGAATTCGCAGTGTGGTTTAGGGATAGAGTTTGTGACACTTTGAATGGGAACTTTTGGGTTTCATATCCTGCCCCAGATGCTTCTTAACTTCTGTGGTCAGCCTCGGTGTCCTCATCTGCAAAAGGGGGGGAGGGGAGAGGAAAGATCTAAGAACCGTGATCATTAGGATGATTGTTCATGATTCCAGAGGACCAATGATGAAACGTGCTTATCATGACAAGAGTTATGAGAGATTTAGGGTACCGCTTAAGGCATTTATATTTTTGTATATAACCACGAAAGGAATTTGTTTTACTTAGACATATTTATTACAGGAAATGTGTTTTTCTTTTTTTTTAATAGAGTGAGGAGTGGGAGGGAGAGGAAATATTTCATTCAGTGATGGTGGTGGGGTGCTACAGATGAGCAAGAGACCTCTCTCAAAATGGCAAACTACATATTTGTGCAGTGGAAACATCACAACAATAAAACTTTTTTTGAAAAAAGAAAGGGAAAAACTATTTCCTACCTGAGGGATCTGTTTTGAGGAAAGCACTTTTCAAAATCTTAAAGAGGAATAGAAATTCTGGTATTATCTTTCCCATTTTAATCATGACATTTCTATCATCCTTTCAGTTTTCCAGAGCACTCTTCATATCACAATTCATATGATGGACATCCCCACATCTGTGAGGTAAGCAGTTCTTACAAGTATCCTTCGGAGAGTGTGATCTAGTATAATTAATGTAACGTTCATAGGGATGCCCCATCCAACAACACAGATATCAACTCTTGAAGAGTTTCAAGTGGCAAAAAAATTCTCCTCCCTCTGGGCATTCGTGAGACAAGAAGTCAAAGAGTGTAGTCAACCACTGGGCCCAGCCTCAAAGCCTTTCCAGCTTAAAACGTGCCAGTTTACATGACCCTCATACCATATAGCCTTCGAGGACATGAAGTCTCCTGCACCAGACTCCAGAAGAGAAGGAAGGTGCTGCAGATAATATTATCCCCAGTTTACATGTGTGGAAACTGAGACACAAAGAAAGGAATGACTATACAAAAGGAGCTTGGATAAATCAACCTTTGGAGTCTCAGTTTCTCAAAATTAAGCAACTATTCTGTGTTAGATACTGGAGATATAAAGACAAAAAGTGAAACCGTCCCTGCCCTCAAGAAATTTCTATTCTACTGGGATTATTGAGGAAGAACAACATATCAAAGATAAAAGATAACTGTTGTTGTTTGTCCTTAATTGATAAGCATTTATTAAGTGCCCACCATATGACAGGCATTGTACTAGCTGGCATACAAATTACAGAATGAAAGCAGTCCCTGAAGAGACTTATATTCTATTAATGGAGACAACATGTACACAATAAAAGTACATAGCAATAAATACAAGGTAATTTCATCGTGGGATAAGGTGTTTGAGCCGAGCTTTGAAGGAAACCAGGGGTCCTAAGAGGTAAAAGTGAAAAGGGAGTGCATGGGGGACCTACAACCTGTGCAAAGGCCCAGAGATGAGAGATGTCAAGTATGTCAAGATATCAAGTACAGGAAACAGACAGAAGGCCAATTTGTTTGGACCCTGGAATTCAAGAAGACAAGTAATAAGCTAGAAAAAGCCAGATTAGAGTCAAACATAGGAATACTTGTGTGAACTGATATAGAACAAAGTAGTGAAGAGGACAAAATACACAGTAATAGTAATTTTTGGTCTCTACCTGTGATTTCATTGGCACAGTGACTACCCGTCTTCCTCAACCATTACAGATGGGCAACTCTTCTGTAACTTACAGTCTTGGAGAATTGTCTTGGGCACTGAAGTTAAGTGATATATAAATCACTATTTAATAACAGTGCAAGGGGGTACTGCTAAATGTTTCTGAATTTCTGAAAATTCATGAAACTTTTGATTTTAATCTGCATTATTAACATTTTCTCCATCACTTCCACAAATCTAGATAAGTCAACAAAACAATAAATCAAGCTTTAATTTGTAGTATTAGCTGAATTCAAGCTGGCTACAGCACACCCCTGTCAGTATGTGTCCAAGGTGGGGCTTAAACTGAGGGCTTCCTGACTCTGAGGTCAACTCTCCCTCCACCCACTAAGCTGGCAGAAACTCCAGTACTCCAACAGATCTCTTATATCAGCATTGTGACTATTCCTTCAACAATAGAGACTATAACCATCCAAGTTTATGACTTGTGTCCATATCCTCCTGTAAGTACCCAATGTGCTAAGGGTCTTCCTCACACTCTTGACATTGCAAGAAGATATATATATAGATATAGATATAAAAATTCATAATATAATATAATAATGTAACATAATATAATTCATAAATTATATATAAATATAATCTGCAAGTGCTTTTCCCTTTTGGTGGCAAAAAAGGGGGTAGAGGTGAGAAGAGAAGAGTTGAAGAAGTGGGGAACCACAGGGTAGTAGTACTAGTAAGAATCTCCCCTAGGGCAGTTAGGGCTCTTCAGAAGAGGAAGAAGGGTTAACTGTTTATGAACTAGAAAGTCTTTCATGTTTTGCATTTTCTGCTGAGTGAAAAGAAACCTATTATATATTTCTTAATCTGAGGTCTGTGAAGGATTTATTTTAATTTTTATTATTGTATTTCAATATAATTGATTTTCTTTATAATGCTAGGTGTTTTTATTTTATACACCTGTATACATTTTTCTAAGAAGAGGTTCACAGGTTTCACCAGACTGATTGGAGAAGGTAGATTACGGACATCAGAGGGCTCCTCCTTGACTCTCCATTTAAGGAAGTGACCCAGGGCAGTCACTTTATCATTTCCACCTGACTGCTTCAAAAGACTTCATCATCATCTCCATGCAAGATCATAGCAACTCTGAAACTCACAGCTCCTCAGTACCTCCAGCCCATAGGGCCCCACCCTCCCTTTGATTGTAAAGGGCAGAGGGTGGACGTCTTTAAGCTGCTCCCTGTAATGCCATGCACCAGCAGATTCCCAAAAGAATGCTACTGTGAACAGCTTTTAGGGTTCGGATTACACAATATAGTGAACACTCTGTTTATTCCATTACAAATCAGGACAAACATTCACAATATATCACAATATAATATTCACAACATTACATCTTATTACAGAAAA
>JAQQSU010007095.1:0-13324 GCA_028627135.1 Pseudochirops cupreus | reverse complement strand
GTCTGTCTGTTTTGATGTTGTTTTGCCAGATTCACCTGCTGGTGAAGGACAGTGCTGCTGTTGTAGAGGTCCTGGAACCTGGCTGTTGGTTCAGAAGTCCTGAAGGAGGATTTTCTTGTGGTATGTGCACAGAAATCCTAGAAGAGGGCCTTGCTGATGTTTTCAGGGGTTCTGGGACTGTTCTGCAGGCAGAGAGTGACTTGATGAGGACACTGGCTATGGCTTTGTTGAGCCTTGTCTCCCCAGGAACTGAGATTGTTGAGGGCTTGCCTCAAGTGAAGATGAAAGAAGGACCTTTCCTTGGGTATTCAATGCTGAGTTTAAATTTGTTGTAACTTAAGGGTGGATGGCCTTTTGTGCTCTCCTGCCCCTTTTTGAGATTCTGGGGTGGGAAGCTTGGAGTTTTCTTTGTGCTCTGTGATTGACCAAATGAATGTACTTTGTTTGTGGTTGGAGAATAATCTCCATTTGAGAAGAGACTTTTGACTGACTAAATGAATGTACTGTCTAGGGGTGGAGTAGTACCTGGATTGAATTGAGAATTTACTTGCTAAAGGAACAAGTTACACTGTATTTTGACTTTCTCTGTTCTATGAATGTTTGCTGAATAAATGGGGTTTACTATGCTGGTAATCTGAACCTTGCAAGTTTTTGCCTTTGCTTGGCATTACACCTCTATGCATCTCTTGAATCTTGTCTTTGAAAGTCAGATTTTCTATTCAGCTCTGGTCTTTTCATCAGGAATATTGAAAAACCTTCCATTTCATTAAATTTCCATTTTTACCCCTAGGAGGATTATACTCAGTTTTTCTGGGTAGTTTATTCTTGGTTGTAATCCCAGGTCTTTTGTCTTCTGGGATATCATATTCCAAATCCTCTGCTTCTTTAAATGTCATCCTTGCTAAGTCATGTGTGTTCATGTGTGGGGAGCCAAGTTTGGGGAGCCCTGCCATCCCCAAGCAGGGCTGAGAAAGAGTTACTGACCCAGAGGTTACTAGTGGGTGCATAAAGAGACAGGACTCTCTAATGGTGAAAGTAAAGAGCCAATGTTTATTGTTCCAGGCACAGCTTTATAGAGCCATAATCCTTTTCCCTTAATTAGTCTTCCCCTGTGGACATTGCACACCTCTATGTTCCCAGGCTGTGGGTGTATTGCCATGTTTTTCTCGAGGACTTAATCCTCACACCTATGTGTGTGCGTACTTTTCCTGGGGGATGGGGAACGATCCAGGCCATCAGCAGGCCAAACACCTGAGAGGGCTTGTTCAGCTGTCAGGGTCCTAATCTCACTTGTCTGTGGTCCTCAACATTCATAACTATTGCTGTACAGTATTTGATTGCTGTCTTTCTGACTGCTTGATCTTTAACTTTTAAAAGATCCCAGTGAATAGAAGACTGGCCCTGGAGTCAGGAAAACCTGAGTTCAAATAAGGCCTCAAACACTTAATACTTTACTAGCCATGTGACCTTGGACAAGTTACTTAACCCCAATTGCCCTGCCTTCCCCCCCTCCAAAAAGCAAGAAAAAAAACAAACCCCAAACCCAAAAGATCCCAAAATGAAAACTAGATATCCAAAACATTCTAGTTTTGTTGGTTGATTGAGATAGAGTTGAAAAGATACAGCCTAAACATTAAATCCTAAGGTTTGTCCACTGTATCTGTGACATCATATTTTTTTAAAAATTAATTAATGGATGATTAGTATGCTCAAAGCTTTAGATATGAGAATGTTATGTAATAGCTGATCTCTAACATTTATATAGAGCAATAAGTTCTGCAAATTGCTTTATAAATATTAGTTCATTTTATCTTCTCAACAATCCTGGTGTGGTAATTATCCCCATTCTATAGATAAGGGAACAGAGACAGACAATTTAAGTGACTTACCTGGGTCACATCTAGAAAGTCTTGAGGTTGGATTTGAACTCAGGTATTCCTTGCTCCAGGTCCAGCATTCTATTCCTTGATTTTACACACACACACACACACACACACACACACACACACACACACACACACACACACACGCACACACACCCCCATTACTATCTATATACATGTAATACACATGTAAGTGTGAAGTAAGTATGTACATGTTGCCAAGAAAATTTAATATGTACATAATTTTTCCTTCACAGCTACTTGCAAAATTATATATGTGTGTATATCTATAGGTATATTTGTACATATAATGTGTAAGTTTGCATTTCTATACACACATGCTATACATGTAAATGTGAACATGAGTATGTACTCATTACAAAAATGTGCTATGTATAAATTTTTTCATTATAATTACTTGTGAAACTATACATACACAATGTACATGTTTTCATTTATATACACATGCTATACACGTAACACACAAACGTGAACATATAAGTATATACATGTTACCAAGAAAAATTTGATATGTAGAAAGTTTTTTCATCACAACTACTTGCTAAGCTATACAGATATACTGGTTTGTGTGTGTGTGTGTATGGTATACATGTAACAAATGTAAATGTGAACACATATGTATGTACATATATTACAAAGAAAAATTTTATATGTGCAAAGTTTTTTTTAATCACTACTTGCAAAACTTTGTAAAATTTTCTTCGCAGAAGAAATTGACATTAATATCCTTTGTTTAGCACTTAACATCCTTCCCAGACTGTTCCCTCCAGTACCCTTGGATCCTGAATTTGTCATTCTAGACTGATTTCTCATTCCATCCCTTCACTCATGCTGTATTTTGGCCAAAGTGGAATGTATGCTTTTCCTTCTGTGGGATGGATGCTTCATCTCACCTCCTCTTCCCCATGTCTTTTCACAGACTCACTCCATGCCTTGAACGCCCTCTCTTCTCTCTGCCTCTTGGAACCCCAAGGTTCCTTTAGAGATCAGCCTACATTCCCCCTCCTATTTGAGGCCTTTGCCCTCTCTACTTGCCCTGATCACTCGTTAGTGATCTTCCTTCCCCTTGATAATTATTTTGCTTTACTTAATTGATGTATATCTTGTTTCCTTTTAGTTAAACATGTCTCTTGACGACAAGGAATGTTCCGTTTTTGTCCTTAGTACAGTGCTCAGCAAATAAGCATTTAATAAATGTTTTTTGAATTGAATTTTTTCCGATAACCATGGTTTACTCTCCATTATTTTTGTTCCTGGAAGGTAGCAGAAGCAGAGATGAATAATTTAGGGAGAAAATAACCTCTCCATTTCTATTTGGCTTGGGGTGAGTTTTCACGTATTTAATAATAATTTGAGATAAGTAGCATGGTATAGCAGAAAGGATACCAAATTTAGAAGCAGAGATACTGGATTTTATTCTTGGTTTTCTTACCAATTAGCTGTGTGACCTTGGGCAAGTCACTTAACTTCTTTGGGACTCCCTTTTCTAGTCTCTAAAAAGAAATGATTGGACTAGGCAATCTTTAAGGTCTGTTTTAGCTCTAAGTCTATAAATTCACTTCAAGCAATAATGAAATAGTACTCTGAAGACCAAGGATGACCTAAAATACTGCTTTTTTTTCCTTCTGTGGCTCCCAGTTCAGTTTCTAATGTTTCCAGTCATAATGATGGTGATGATGATGAATGAACGAATGAATAATAAGCCTGTTAACATTTATGTAGCACCTACAGTATACCAGGAACCATGCCCAATACTCTACATATAATCTCATTTGATCCTCAGAGTAGGTTCTATTCTTATTATCCTCCTTTTGTGATTAGAAAACTAAGACAAACAGGTTAAAAGAGTGAGTTTGGATTTGAACTCAGGTGTTCCTGACTTTAGGTACTTCAGTCTGCCCTGCTTTCTTTCAAACAAGGTTTATAACGTCCACCCTTCTTTTGTAGCAAGAGAGGTGGTTAAGTATCTGGGTTTCAGAGGGATTCTCTGCATACAAAATTAATAGAGGGAATCTAGATGTTGACAAAACTGTAATGAAATACAAGAGATGCTGTTGAAAGCAAAATTTACAGAGGATAAATCTACAGGCAGTTAATTGACAGTTGACTCTTTTTGAGATGAACTTGTACTGTAACAAGCTTGTTCCTCTGGCATGCTGTTCTTGTGCGTGCTTCAAGTCAGAGGATGGCTCTATTGGCTTGGTGTGTGATGGGAAAGATCTGATGATGCCCTGAAGGCTGCTGACAGTTGTTTCTAGTTAGCAAGATCATTGGCCTTAGGAGTCTGGAGATCATTTTATTTGCCTCTGGCCTGAGAGTCATAATGTGAAATAATTGATAGAGTATTGGATACATGGGGACACATGATGGTTTGAAACCCACCCTCCTACTGTAGCTACGTGAGCCTGGACCAGTCACTTCCTTGTCTCACCATTTGCTGGTTACTTTGTGGCTCCAATGAGATAACATACGGAAAACACTTCAGAAGCCTTAAAGCCTTCTATCTATCTTGATCTTTGCTTTAGCTGTTCCTCATGCTTCCAATGCACTCTCCTCTTACCTCTGCCTCTTCAAATCCCTTTTTTCCTTCACAGACACCACCGACATCTTTCCTAGCTACTAGTTCCTGTGTCCCTCAAATAAATTTACCTTACATTTATTTTGCAAATATTTTGTGTTCTTATTATGTATATATTGTCTCTCCTGAAAGAAAGGCAAGCTCTTTCAAGGCAGGGACTGGTTCATTTTTATCTTTGCATTGCATTTAATAGGCACTTAATAAATATTTGTTGATTAAGGCAGAGTAGGAGACAGGGCCAGACAAGCACCCAGGTAGCCGATATTCGAGGTACAGCAGGGGAATGGATGAGATCAAAGCCACAGCTGTAGTGATGACCTCAGGTAAGAGGCAGGACCAGCTGAGCACAAGTCTCGGAAGGAGATAGGCCCAGACAGGAAGGAGACAGGACCAGACTGGTAACTTGGGCAGCACAAACTCTTAACCATAACAGGAGGAAGAGCAAGAGAAGCCCTGGGGAAGCTGAGCACCTGGAATCTTGCCAGAGGCCTGCTGCTTACCTGTAGGAACAACGTGATCTTTTGGGGAACCTTCCAGGATTGTGACAAGTTGAGTCATCAGGATACTGAGACGCAGGAATTCCTATGGAAGGAGGGTCAAATCTTAGGACCAAGCGGGACCTGCCTCCATGATCCATGAACACAGGAGGGAACAGAATCTTACCCTAACACAAAGGGTCATTCCAGAAACTGAGGCTGGAAATATAAATAAACAGAATAAAGTGCTAAATACAATGAAAAAATACAGTGGAGTGAGAGATGCCTAAGAGATAAACCCAGCAGAAGAAAATACTTCTACAACAAGTCCACATAGAGTGTCAAAGAAAAGACTACCCTGGACACAAAATCTACAAGAACACCTGGAATTAATGAAGCAAGAAATATGAAATCTGATGTTAAATGACAGCCAGAGAGGCATGCTAATCACTTAGAAAACATTACCCCAAGAGCTGACTTTCATGAAATGGGCCAAATAGAAAGTAATGACTCCATGAGATAACAATATTAAAATCAAATCAAAAGATTAAAAAAAATGCAATTTAAGATAAGTACATTAAAAATGAATGACCTGAAAATTATAACAACAACAGAAAAGCCTGTAGACCATTCTTTGAGAAATCATAAATGAAACCTCCCCACTAATATTAAAACCAGATGAAAATGTTAAAATTACAGAAAGAATCCCTTAGGTAGCATCCTGAGAAATTCCCAAATGAAAATTTCCAGGAGTGCTACACCCCAAATCCAGAGCTTCCAGATCAAATGAAAAATAATATAAAGAACCGAAAAGAGAGTTCAAGTACTAAGGAACCACAGTCAGGGTCATAAAAAACCAGGCAACTGCCAGTTCAAAGGACAGGGGAGCTTAGAGTATATTACAAAAGGCAGATAGATAAAGGCTTACAACCAAGATTAATTTACCTAATTAAACAGGGGGGAAAATAAACCTTTTTTATAAAAAAAATCTTTTATTTACTTATTTTAGTTTTCAACATTTGTTTCTACAAGATTTTGAGTGACAGATTTTCTCCCTGTCTTTTCCCTACCCCCATCCCAAGATAGCAAGCCTACTGAATACCCCTTCCCCTAGTCTGCTCTCTCTTATATCCTCCCTCATCACCCCTCTAACTTTCTAGTAGGGCAAGATAAATTTCTATACCCCAGTGCCTGTATATCTTATTTCCCAGTTGCATGTAAAAACCATTTTTTTAATGTTTGTTTTTAAAACTTTGATTTCCAGATTCTTTCCCTTCTTCCTTCTTCACCCACCCCTACTGGGAAGACAAGCAATTCAATATAGGCTGTACATGTGTAGTTATGCAGAACATCTCCACAATGGACATATTGTGAAAGACTGACTATATTTCCCTCCATCCTATTCTGCCCCCCCTTACTCTATTTTCTCCTTTAACCCTGTCCTTTTTTTAAAGTTTTTTTTAATTTTTAATTGATTTGCTTATTTACTTTTAGTTTATAAGATTCAGTTCCACAATCCATTGAGTTTCAAATTTTCTCCCTTCCCTCATATCAAGTATAGGATCTGCAAATAGCAAATACTTTCACATTGGACGTTGGTCTGGTTGCATAGAAGGGTTGTAACCAATGGAGTGAACAATGGGAAAAAAGAGAGAAAACCAAACATGGAAAAGAATGATAGCATGTAGATTGCTTCAATCTCCATTTAAACTTTGGTCTTTCTAGATCTTCCTCTGAACATAGATATCTCCTTCCATCCTGAGACTTGTAGAGTTGTCTTATAACTGTGCTGAGAAGAGTCCAGTTTATCAAAGTTGGTCGTCATGCATACGATGTGTCTGTGATTGTGTACAAATTTTTCCTGGTTCTGTTCTTCTCACTTAGCATCAGTTAAACCTTTAATAAAATAAGACTTCCAAGCATTCCTGATTTTTTTTTAATTGAGTAGAAACTTTGAAGCACAAACCCAAGAGAAATCTAGAAAGGTAAATACATTTGATTAATTGCTAGGGATAACAAGATAAAGAATCATTTATATTCTAATGTGGGAAAAGAAACAAGTATCTTCTTAGGCCCTTAGGTTTCAGTAGTTATAGCGAAAGTTAAATAAAACAATTCCTGGTGCTGTTTTCTTTAAAACAAAAAAAAAAGTGGTGGGTTTTTTTTAATAGTATCAGGAAAAGAAGGAAACAGAAAAGAAAGGGGAATATGTAACTGAACAGGAAAGAAGAAGAAAGAGGAAGGAGCTTACCATATCACATAAATAGCAGAGCTTGAGATGGATACTATAGCAACATGGAGGAAGGGTTGGGGGAAGTAGGCATCTCATGAACCTCTGTTTCATTTGAACTAGACAAAGGATTGAAAATTAATTAAACTCAGAAATAGGAAGAGATAATAAGAAGGGAGAACTCTTGCTACAGCTTTTCATTGTGGGTATAGTGAATATCCAAAGAAACTGCAGTGTCGGAGGGCAGATTATGCTGAAGGATTTCAAAGGAAAGAAAGAGTAAAAAGACGTGATTGGGGGTAAGGCAAGGTGAAGAGTCATGATGACAGAAATGGATCACTTCCATTCTAGAACATTAGTGTTAGGCAAATTCCTTCTCTTTTATACATTCTTTTAGGGAGCAAAGAGAAAGAAGATAGAAAAAGTACAAAAACACAAGATGAAGGGAAATGCATACTTAATAATCATAACCATAAACACAAATGGGATTGAACTCACCCATGAAATGGAAGATAATAGCAGAATGGATTAGAAAGCAAACTCCAGCAATATGTTGTATGTAAGAAACATATTTGAAACATAAAGATTCACATACAATTAAAAATGAAGGGATGGAATAAAATGTCATATTTCAGGTGAACTAAAAAAAGTAGGGAATAGTAATTAGGATTTCAGACAAGGCAAGAGTAACAATAGACACAATAAAAACAATAAGCTGGAAATGTATAATAATAATAATTATTATATTATAATAATTATTATATTATTTCTAATATTATATGTTGTTATTTATATTATATTATTACATTAATATAATGTAATCATTATGCATAAAGGCAACATAGGTAGTCAATAGCAGTACTTATATTCACCTAATGGCTTATTATAAATACTTAAATATGAATACTTTAAAATGGCTTATATAAATTCCTAAAGGAAAAATTATCAAATTTCAGGGAGAAATGGACAGTAAAACTGTAAAGGAGAGGGAGGGAATGTTGTTCAATCTACCCCTTTTAACCCTAAACAAATGTAGCAATAATTAATAAATAGGAAAGAAATGAGAGACTGAATAGGACGTAAGAAAAGTTAGTTATGATAGATTTCTGGCAATTATTGAATTGGAACAGAAAGATGTTTGCATGATTCCCTGAGGATAAAATAGTTGAGGATAGCTCTTTTACAAAAATTGAACATCATGTACCAAGGAATAAAAACCTCATACTGATTATATTCTGTAGAGGTCTTTTGAATAAAGGATTAAAATTGATTAAAGACTAATTTAATTACAAAATAAATGGTGGAGCAAAGAGCAAATCATAGTAACAAAGGCTATTTCCTAAGAGAAAATAGCAACAATGAGACAGTATACCAAAATTTAGGGTATACAACTAAAACTATCCTTAAGGAGAAATTTATATCACTAAACACTTTGCTCAACAAAAGAGGCAGAGAACAGATCAATCAATTAGACATGCAACTAAAAAGAAAACAAAACAGAAAAGAAACAAATAAGAAACCCTCAACTGAAATGAAAAATAGAAGTGCTGACAATCAAAGATGAGATGAACAAAATTGAAAGCAGGGAGAGTGCCAGCGAGCACAAGAGTGGGTTTTGTTGTTGGGTGCAGGAAGCATGTAATTTAAAAAACCTGTTAGCTAGTCTGCCTTAAAAAAAGAGGCCAAATTGTTTGCATTAAAAATGAAAAGGTGAATTCACAATTGAAGATGAAACAAAGGAAACTATCAAACTTTTTTGCCCAATTATATGCCCCCTCAAACCCTGATAACTTAAATGAAATGTATGCATATTTATAATATAAACATATTGTAAAAAATATAATACAAAGTATAAAAATACCTATATTAATAGAATAATAGATTACTTACCAGAAAAAGAAATCGAACAAATCATAACTGAACTACCAAAAGAAAAAAAAGACTAGATTTACAAGTGACTTCTCTTAAATGTTTAAAGCACAATTAATTACAATATTACATAAACTGTTTGCAAAATAGGGAAAAAGGAGAACCTTCCAAACCCTTTCTGTGTGATGAATATGATCTTGATACCCAAACCAGAGTATGAATGACAAGGCAGACAAAATTATAGACCAGTATTCCTAATGAACATTGACATAAGAATATTAAATAAGGCAGGTTGTGTAATTGATAGAGCCCTGGACTTGAAGTCAGGAAAACCTATGTTCACATTCTGCCTGTGATCACTTAATATCTGCTTCAGTTTTCTCATCTGTAGAATGGGGATAATAATAGCACTTAGGGGGTTATTGGGAAGATAAAATTTATTTTTAGCAAAGAGACCGTAAAAACATAGTAAAAAGATATATTATGACTTGGTTGAATTTATGTGAGGAATGCAAAGTTGGTTTAAGGAAAATTTTAAGTATAATTGACTATATTTATAATAAAAGTATTTTTAAAATCAACCTCATCATATCAGTAGATGTTGGGTGGGGGCGTGTGTGTGTGTGTGTGTGTGTGTGTGTGTGTGTGTATGTGACTTTTGAGAAATCCAAGCATCATACTAAAACCCAGACCAGAATGATCTGTAATGAAGAAAAGCTAGAGGCCTATTTTAAAAAGGTTTTATTGATATGTTTTGTTTTTATATTGCAAACATTTACAGATTATTCCTACTCTGTGAGAAATATCTTGTAACAGACAAGATATTACAAGAAACCTCTTGTAATAAAGTCTCTTATAGTAAAACAGTTTAGTAAAACTAATAATATGACCTCATAGGAAAGCATAAGCAACATTTCACATTTATAATGACTTCTCATATGCCTCAATAGTTTAAAAAAAAAATTAACAAATATTTTCTGTCTCTCGCCCCTCCCCCTTGTCAGTAAGATCAGGGATAAAGCGAGGATATCTGTAACAATCACCATTTTTGATAGAGTTCTAAAAAGGCTGGCTATAGTAATATAAGAAAAAGAAATTGAGAAAATAATTTTAGACAAAGAGGAAAGAGAGTTGTCACTTTGCAGATGAAATGATAGTCTATCCAGAAAACCCATAAAGTGAAGTAAAAGTTAATTAAAACAGTAAACAATTTCAGCAAATTTGGAGAAAATTTAAAAATCCATATTCATCTTCAGCATTTGTATATATTAACCACAAAAAACCCAGCAGGAAGAGATAAATTCCGTCCAAAATAACCACAGGATGTATAAAATATTTGGAAGTTACCGGTCAACACACACGATGCAAGAACTACATGAATATAAAACACTCTTGAAAGAAATAGACAGACCTAAATAATTAGAGAAATATTAATTGCTTGTGGTTAGACTATGCCAGTATAATTAAAATGACAGTATTACCTAAATTGATTTATTTTGGAGGGGGGAAGGCAAGGTAATTGCCTAAATTGATTTTTATTCAATGCCACAATAAACGGCTAAAGAATTGCTTTATAGACCCTGCAGAATTAACAGTGGAATTAAAAAATCTCAATAGATATAATGAAAAAAGTGGGAAAGAAGGGGATCTAACAATATCAGATTTCAAACTGTACTACAAAGCAGTAATATTCAGAACCTTTTGGTACTTAAAATAAATATAAATTTAAATTTTGAAAAGTTAAAATCTAGAAAAGTTAAATTAGTGGCATAGATTTATCTATACAATGTATAGAAGAAGCAAATGAACCTATCAGCCTAGCCTAGCACATCCATGGCAGGCAGTTAGGTGATACGTTGGATAGAGTGCTGGGCCTGAAGTCAGGGAGACTCCTCTTTGTGAGTTCAAATCTGGCCTCAGATACTTACTAGCTGTGTGACCCTGGGCAAGTCACTTAAACCTCATTTGCCTCAATGACTTCATCTGTAAGATGAGCTAGAGAATGAAGTGGCAAACCACACTAGTATCTTTGCTGAGAAAACCCCAAATGGGGTCACAAAGAGTCAGACACAGCTGAAAAACGATTCAACCACAAAATATACATGGAAATTCTGATTTTATTTGGTAAGTTCTGAATAAAAACAAATAAAATTCTATAAATAGTAAAATGGGGAGTGGGCATGAACTGAAGTACAAAGGTGATGAGGTACCCGTAGAGAAAAACTGTTTGGCAAAGGAGTATCTTGTAATTCATGGTTACTGTACGCCTTTTTCTTCCTTCAGAGGCCTCATGAAAATCTCTTCAGTCTAGGTTTCTCCTGGGCCCCCAGGTTGATCCCTTTGTAGTGTCCCTGACCAGCACTGCCTTCTCCTTTTGTCAATGAGTTCTCCCTGACTGAGGCTGCCTTTCTTGCAGTGACTATAACTCCCAGCAACAGATGTATTGTCTCCAGTCTTTTTGATCCCAGCTGGATGCACCAGCTCTCAGATAAATCTTCAACCTGGAACACTTTCACCAATATCAATAGGTTCACTATTTGACTGCCCAACTCTAGAATGGCTTGCTGTTTTTATGAGTGGTCCAAGACAAGGGTGGGGAACCTGCGGCCTCGAGGCCAGGCCCTTTGACTGAATCCAGACTTCACAGAACAAATCCTTTTATTAAGTGGATTTGGACTCCAAGAGGTGTGATGTGACCTTCTTAAGCAATTACAAGATGTTTCCTATGTAGCATCAGCCTTTTATCTCCCATTGGCTAAAACCTTATAAACCTCTCAAGTTGATTAAAATTCGCATCAAGTTGAGACTTCAATCCAAGTGTCTGGACCCTGTGTGATTATATTAATTGGCCTAGAGTGGAGCTCCACCCTTATACTTGGTTAATTATCTCTAGCTCAGATTTTAAAAAACCCTCAAAATTTGTTTTCTTGTATGGAGCCTGTGGTATTCATGATAAAGGAGAGTGAATACTCAGTGGACATTTTGACTGCACAGAATCTTTAGGCAGGAGCGAAAAACCAGCCCTCAAAAATGACTGTTTTGGTATTGGTTAAATGTAGCAGTGCCACAAGAGTCTATCATATCATCCACTAATTTTCGTAAGTTTTGATTTGGAAATGCTAAAACTGAATTTTGTATGATGAAGTAATATTTCCGCTTCTTTGGATGGGTTGTTCAGCTGAATTAAGGCATAATTGGGAATCCCCAAAGACCTCAATTATATCCAAGGACCATGAAGCAAAATTCCCCTTTCCCCTAGAATTAATGGTTTTAAAATACTACAGGATGAATTTGAAATGTGAATGACTGAAGAATTTTCAGTGATGGCTTTTAGGGTACTTGGAGAGACTGGATGGTGGTCAGGAGAGTGGACTATGTAGAGCATTTTTGAAGGAAGCTTGACTTAATAGCCTCAGAGTAGATCACATAATTCCATCAGTTCGAATGATGTCATGTGATTGCAGTCTTCTTCCTGACCTTTTACAGGAAGCACTATGGTTTTATGATTTTTGAATTTCATTTTGTTTTAAGGTTGAAGTTTTTGGAGGCTGTTGGTAGACATGCCATGGTTCTTTGCATAAGCAGTATACATTCTGAGGCAGACAACATCTGTGGAGGTGATCATCTGCTGGTCCTATAAAAGATGTGTTGAAAATTTTGGGGGTTTTTTTGTGTGTGGATAAAACTGCCTAAGTGTAAACTGAGAAGCTTGCTTTTTTTTTCAATCCCGATAATTAATTTTTCTCGTTTTGATCTGATATGGTAGACCAGTTAGACATGATGTTGCAAGCCTCTCCCATTTTTCCATTAAACTTAAAACATACATACCGTCAACACTGTCATCATGGATTTAGGATTGTTGTTGTGAGTGTGCCTTTTATTAACATAAGATAGCTCAGGACTGGAGAGTCCAGGACTAGAAAAGAACAAAGAAAGAGTGAAATGGTTTGACTTTTTGCTTCAGTAAAGGAAATTTGCTGACTGGATTCCAGGGGCCCCCATAGAGATTCTGACCCTGTGACATAGAGGGTCCTGGACCAAAACTGGCTTCTCCTGAGTGGATCAGAAAACCCCCAGGGGAAGTGAGTTTGGGGAGGCTGGGGAAGGAGTTTAGCCTTAGAGAATACTGGGAGTCTGTTATGGGAATCTGAAGATCTTCCCTGCCCCTAGGCCCTTTGTTAAAGTGGCTACGTGACCCTGAGGACCCTTGGATATTTGAAAGTATACTCTGTTCCCTAATAGGCTGAATGTGGTCATGTGGAGCCTG
>JAQQSU010007094.1:0-13324 GCA_028627135.1 Pseudochirops cupreus | reverse complement strand
TTGAAGGAATTATTCTCTTCAGTGAGTTTTTGAAATTCCTTCTCCATCTGGCAAATTTGTCTTTTTAAGGCATTCTTCTCCTCACTGGCTCTTTGAGCTTCTTTTGCCATTTGAGTTAGTCTATTTTTCAAGGTGTTATTTTCTTCAGTGTATTTTTGGGTCTCCTTTAGCAGGCTGTTGACTCACTTTTCATGATTTTCTTGCATCATTCTCATTTCTCTTTCCAATTTTTCTTCCACTTCTCTTACTTGATTTTCAAAATCCTTCTTGAGCTCCTCCATGGCCTGTAAACAATTTATATTTTTCTTGGATGCTTTTGATGCAGGAGTTCTGACTTTGCTGTCTTCCTCCCACTCCATGCCCTGATTTATCCCCAAAAAAGGAGTCTTTGGTTTGATTATGTTTCCTGGGCATGCTCATCTTGCCAGTCAATTACTTGACTTTTGAGCTCTTTGCCACAGTAGAACTCTGCTTCCAGAATGGAGAAAGCTTCATCCCAAATCACTGGTGTTTTCGCAGCTGCTGGAGCTATTAGTTGGGCACACTCTCTACAGACACCACAAGCTCTGGCTCACTGGTCACACACCCCAGGACCACCACCTAAGACCATGATCCAGATCCAAGCAGGTTAAAGCAAGAGTAATTACTCTTTGAATGGTTGCTTGGTTCCCCTACAATCTGCAAGTCAAGAGCTCCTGAGAGAGCCAGGCAACAATGACGGCACAGCTTTGGGGTCTCCACAGCCTGTTGCCCCAGGGGCAGGGGCTGGACTATGCTCTTGGTTCCCTTGTTCCCACAAAGTTCCACACTGACCTTTTACTTTCTTTTTGGCATTTATGGGTTGATAATTCTGGAAACCACAGCTGCTGGTGATTCTCTCTCCTGAAGTCTGCTTCTGGCCACTGCTGGTCAGGGCCATCCTGGGACCAGGAACCATATGGCTCACGTGGGGCTGCGCTCAGCCCCCAGCCTGGTGCAATAGATCCTTCCTGTCATCCTGCCAGGCTTGTTTCAGTGGGAGCTTTGTTTCTCTTTGTCTCTTTGTGGGTTCTGTAGCTCTAAAGTTTGTTTAGAGTAATTTTTTTTACATGTATTAGGAATGCTTGGAGGGGAGCTGGCATCAAGTTTGTGCTTTTACTCTGCCATCTTGGCTCTGCCCCCCAATATTTAATTCTTTAAGTTAGACAACTTTAAATTTTTATTTATTTTAATTCCCATATTTCCATTGCAGGAACTCAGAAATATGAAAGGATATGCCTGTAGTCACACAGTGTCCTGTGCTATTTCCACTGGGCAATGCAGACTTAGAAAGGGAATCATCATACTTTGTGGTCATATGCTATGGATCCTTGTTTTTTGTTTATCAACCCAAATGAAGAGATCATTTTACAGTTCAGAGAGAAGGATTTATTGGTGACTAAATTTCTCAAACCCAAATCTAATATATGATGCTTAGAGAAAAGGTAACTTTAAGAAGCCTAAGGGCTATCCAAGTATCCTCCCAATATTCAGATTCCTCGCTGGCCGCATATACAGTTCCTCTGCCTTGACTTTCAGAATTTTTTAGATGTGATGAGTGTGAGATGATCCTATGGGACAACTGGGCATTTATTCAATAGTCTAAGGGCAGACCATCTACTACCATTCCTGGAAACACTGTCAGGTGACATAGCAACATAAGAATTTGTCTGACAGCTATCTAGCCTTATCAGCCTGAAAATTCTCATCACGCTTTCTTGCTTTTGCTCATGTTTATATGTAAATAAAAAAAACATAAGAATAATAATTCATATTTACATAGCACTTTAAAGTTAAGGAAGTACTTCCTCAAAGAAAACTAAACTTGAAGTGAGAAAACCCGGATTGATGTCTTCTTTTGTCAGTTCCTGATTATACAATCTCGGGCATAACTTTGGGTTATCCAATCAGCCCAACTCTCACCTATGAAATGAGGTGACTAAGCTAGATTATTTCTTTCTGGTCACTCAGATATTCTATGGTTCTGTGAATACTGTGAATCTGACAATGCAAGTTTTATCACCTCCATTTTACAGATGAGGAAACTGAAGTTGATGGAAATGAAATGATTTGTCTCTAGTCACAGAGCTAGTGAGTAATTTGAGATGGCCTATGATTATGTTACCAAAATTGAAAGTGATACCATAATCAAAAGGGACATATCAAAAGCAGCAAACTAGAACTGATATTGAAGAATATACTATGACTTAGTGGGTGTGTGGGTCAAACTGAAAGTTTGGTAACCATCTTGAACCCAACATGTACAAAACAGAGTTTATTATCTTTACTCCCAAACCTTCTCCTCTGCTGAGCTTCCTCATCTGTTGAGGGTACCACTTTTTCTTAGCCACTGAGGTTCCCCACCTCAGTGATGTCAATTCTACATATCCACTTGCCCTATTAATACAGTCAGTTGCCAAATCTTGTCACTACTCTCTTCACCCTTCCTCTATACTCACAAAAGCGCTTCAATAGTTCAGAACCTCATCACCTGAAGATCCCTTGCTTGAACTATTAGAGTAGACTTTGAGTTGTTCTCCTTGCCTCAAGTTTGCCCTCTCTCTAATCCATCTTCTACAGAGCTGTGAGAGTACAGGTTTTCAGTACAGGTACTTTTCCTAAAGTACAGGTTTGATCATGCCACCCCACTGCTTCCTAAACTTCAGTAGCTCCCTATTGCCTTTAGAATAACTAAAAACTCCTATTTGGCATTTAAACTTTGCACCATCTGGGTCCTGTCTACCTTTCCAGTCTTCTTAGCTATTTCATGTAGCTAGAACCTATTTAGAGGGACATTTCAAGAAGTACTGCCTCATTATCCCATCCCATAATCCAAAATTTAACCCATCTTTCCTGAGTGTTGGACTGAATATAATTATAGTGGGTGACATTAATACATTGATTTTATTTTAAATTCTTGTGATAATGTAGTATGCAGATAAATATAATAGTATATAGAAATAACTGAACAAGTATATTCCCTTGAATTTGTTGGGGAAATGTGGTAGTTTCAGTCAAGATTATACTTTTATGATGTAATTATATAAATTATATAAAGAAATAATTTGAAATTATAATTTTAATACTAGTTGTGAAGGTCATAGCTCTTATCATTGCTAAGAATCTAATTTTAGTATTTTTTTTTTCATAAGATAGAAGGTGGTTTTAAGACCCAACTCTAACAAATAATGGCTGTGTGACCCTGGACAAATCATTTCACTTCTCAGTGTCCTCAAGTAACTCTCTTAAATATAAATTGTAGTTGTTCTATATTGGAATTCCCCTCACTAGGAACCACCTCCATCAGTGGTTTGAAAACCACAGGTCATTCCCAACTATCCCCCCCCAAGCAACATACCTTAACCACTTTCAGGATTCCTTCGTTGGTTTTTGTATCAGTTTCTATTACAAACCAATTCCCTTCATTTCCAGAGATAAAGAAATATTCTGCATACCAATTATCTGTGAATTCTTCATCAAGATCTGTTACTTGAAACCGAATCACTTCAGAATTAAGAGTATTTTCTTCAATCTTTATTAAATACTGAAAAGAGAGTTGTAGAATTTATTAAGGCTAAACTATTAGTCCTTTTCTAAAAGGCATTTACACTATTTTCTCTTCTTTGAAGTGAAGATGATCTATTTACAAGGGGGACATTGGGGCTGCCCACCAAGAGAAAAGTGTAAGAATCAATGGGAATGCTCCCCTAGAAAGTATTGGCATTCCCAGCCCACTCAATGCACATCTATGATCACAATGGTGCCAGTGAATTCATTTCAATTCATAAACATGCACTGAGTGTGAAATACTGTGCTATTTTTGTGGTTCACTCTTTTCAGACATGTCAGACTCTTTGTGACCCCATTTGGGTTTTTTGGGCAAAGATACTGGAGGGGTTTGCCATTTTTTTCCTGCAGCTCATTTTACAGATAAGGAAACTTAGGCAAACAGGGTGAAATGACTTACGGGGGTCACATAGCTAATATGTCTTTTAGACTAGATTTGAACTCAGGGAAAATGAATCTTCCTGACTTTAGGCCTGGCATTCTATGCACAGTGCCTGTGAGCTCCAAAACACTGTGTTAGGCACTGTTGAAAATGGGACTGTTCCAGGCAAGGTTAGCAACATCTAACTGTGCAGAGAGGAATACAAAGCTATCTATCTGTCTGTCTGTCTGTCTATCTTTCTGTCTATTTATCTATCTATCTATCATCTATCTATCTACCTATCTATCTGAAATAGGTTTGTCAAAAAGTAAAAACTTACCTGTGATTCTTTAAAAATTGGGAAATTATCATTGACATCTTTAATTGTAATTTGACACCCACATTCAGTTGCCTGTCCAGCTCCATCAAGATCTGCACCACTTACACGCAGGCTATACTTGCTGTATTTCTAAGTTTAATAAAAGAAAAAGAAAGAAAACAATTTATCCAAACTTTAAAAATATTTTATTTTGAACACCAAGAATAAGAATATTTTTGTATAAATCAAGAACTCTTTGAAAGGGAAGAACCATATTGTCAAGCATTGAAAATATAGCTCCACTCAGGATTTATATGTGCCACATTTGGGGAAAAAATGTGTGGATTGTATTCACACTAAAGTGCTCTGGAAAAGAATGGTATCAAACTGGATGGCAAGCTGGACTTGGAATCTAGAAGACCTAGATTCAAGATCAGCTTCTGATACATATTTTCTGTAAAACCATGAACAAATGACTTAACCTCTCAAGGTTCTTGACAAATCTCTGAGACTAAATTCCAGAGAGACCACCAACCTAGACTTTTAGAGGAAGGCTCTCAGTGAGAGCTCCCCATATCAGTGAAATCAGAGGTCCAGTAAAAATGTTATTGAAAATTACTTTATGTTTCTTATTGATTAGGAGTCAGCTGCAGAAAGAAATGAGTATTAGGCTACATTTAGTGATTGGACTATGAATGTTGTCAGTCAGCCATCATGAAAACTCTACAGCAGAAGTTGCTTTCATTGCATATCTTTGGTAGGTAACTATCTAATTGCTGCCTCTTGTGGCCTGGGGAGTGATGGTTACCAATTTATGGAATGCTCCATTGATGGGCTCTAGGAAGCTTTGTTGCCCTGTGGGCTTTGTAGAACACAGTGTGGCTGGCAGCCGATGACAAGTTGATATTCTTTGAGTAGAAATGGGCAGAAGGTAATAGGGGCTGCACCCCTGAGAGGAAAGGGAGGAAATTGATTTTCCACTTCACATATAATGAGTCCCTGTTTTTCTCCTTCTACATAGAACTCACTGCAGAGAAAAGAACTAGGAAATTTAGGAGGGGAAGGGAAAGTGATGAAGAAGGTTGATTATTGTAGAAAGAGGAAGGAGAGAAGTTAAAAGAAGTCAGAGATGTTAGGCAAAGAAAAGAAAGTAGCAGTGAGCAGCAGATGGGGAAGACTGGAGGACAGCAGTTTGAAATTCCAGGGAAGGTTTGAAATGGATTCCAAGAAAACCTTTACTTTTTGTTCAAAGATCTCTTCTCTCTTTTGGTAACCCGAGGATTTGTTCTCAGTCCAATACTTGATCTTTTATGCCCATACTTTGCTCTGCCTCCACTCAAATGTTTAAATTTACAGCATGTGGGTGACTTGTGTCTCTTCCCTTAGGAAGGTTGTATTCTGTGCAACAAATTCACACCCAAGCTAACTAATTTAGGCTTGTTCTAACTTCTTTCTCTTTTTGTCTTTTGGTGAAATGTAAGTCTGGGGAATTCTCTCTTCTGGCTTTGTTCAAGTGAAATCTTTTGGCAAGGAAGTCTCCAAAAATGTTTTTACTTTACCTCTCTATCAAGAGTACTGGTCATCGAACGCACTTCTCCAGTGTGTCTATTTAGGAGGAACATTGGTTGCCCCTCAGGCTCTTGAGAGACTATTTTGAAGGCAATTTTAGAATTTAGATGATTTGGTTCATCAGCATCTGTTGCATTTAACACCATCACCAGTGTATCTAGGGAAGGAGAAATGGAAGAAAATGAATACCTACACAGCTATGTTATATTCACACAAAAGAATCAACAAAACTTCATTCTGGTCCTAATTTACTTTTAAAAAATGCTTATTGTTTATGTCATGTTGGTTTGTGGATATAGCAGTATACTCAGGAGTTAACTGAGTCAGATTTTTAAAAAGCTGTTAAAGGTATGGGTCCTGGTTACCTGAAAAAGCAACATGCAGAAGATTTATAGATCTTCAGGCAAAGGCTAGATGAGCTCCTGTTGAGGATGGCATAAAGGAGATCCTTGTTCAGGGATGGTTTTGGAGATCCCTTCTAGCTTTGAGTTTCTGAGAATAAGATGAGTTGACTTGCATGGACATTTATAAATAAGGATGTGCATAGCCTGATGTAGTTAATAGGATATTGATCTGAACAGACCTGAGTATGTCCTGCCTCTGACATATACCTGACAGATGACCCTGGACAAGTCATTTAACCTCTCACTGCCCAATTAATTAAGACGAGATCTGCCATGTTCACTTGCTAGTCTCCAGGGCTGACTTTTGCATACCAGCAAGAATACTGAGGACTAGTTTGTTTTGTTAGAAGCACAGTTTTATGTCCCATATGTCTTAATACTATTGTGACTTTGAATATACAAGGTGTTGTGTGTTCTTAAGTTGAACTATTACTTGGATGATGAAAGTAAGATTTTCTAGTTAATAATAAAAGTAATTTTTGAAAAGAAAAATGAGGGGGAGAATTGAGGAATTTCTTGGATGATTCAAGCAGTGTCATTGTCCTTTGTTCTTGAAGAGGACCAAAATGATGTCATATTGGAGACAAGTTACAGTGATCAGACCAACATGAGCTCAGAGTGTTCTACCACAGGTCAGGCAAAAAATAGTCCATGTGAACATTTGGGGTGGAGATGTCTCTAAATCTGATGATTCAAGTGATAAAATTAACTTCAAAGAAGGACAAAAAAGGATTTCATTAGTCATACTGTCAGACATATTTAATTGAAATAACTCATGAGAAAGACTTGATTTAATAATTTTTTCCTACAAAAAGAAAGTTTTTATAATTTCATATTAACACATTCTACTTACAAAGGGATAGGAACTGGGCATGTTATTTCATCAGTATAGGGAACTCTCATATGAGGAAACTTCCTTTACTAATGTGCATTGGTATCTTCTCTGTGTAAGAACAGGGGTTAATTGAATCTATAACTTCTCATCTCATTTAAAGTAACTAACAGATGCTGATACCTTTATAAGGTGAGAACATCTCTCAAATCAAATTGAAGGCATTAAACTTGGCAAGAAAGTACATAAATCAATTTGGAAGACATGAAAAAATTATTGGGAGAAATGGAATGATGTTTTAAAGAATAAATTTTTTATGTGAAGTTTGGATTGTCTCAAAGGGCTGCACTTGAGGACCTAGAGGACCACATGTGGCCTGGAAGCTGCAGGTTCCCCACCCTGGTCTAAACCCTTTTTTCTCTGTTCTTCTTTAGACAGATTTCTAAAACTCTCAGTGTATTGGCTTCTAATTCTGATCCTGCAGTAGGTTCCTTTCTTCTGGAACTAGGAAGAAATACAAGTTTCAGAGTCTTTTGTGATTTAGGGCTCCCTTTCAAGGTGGCCACTGTACCTCTTACCAGAAGGATTGTTACACCTGCTACTTGTAGTCTCAGAGAGTTGCCCACTCTCTTTGGAACTTGAATTCAGGTCTAATTAACTCCAAGGGAAGCTCTCCTTCGTGCTTCTCCCTTTTCCTTAATTTTTGCTTCAAATGCCTTCCTTCCTTCCATGAAACCTTTGATTTCACCACTGGACAGTGCCCTTTTCTTTCAGACCTCATATAGCACACTGTGTCTCATTTCTCAATATATCTTTCATCATTGTACATTGCAGTTATTTCTGTTTCTTATATAAACTTTACATATTTGCTAACTCCTAGTACAGTGCCCAGAACACTTGATAAATCTTTAATGAATTGAACTGAGGGCATTTAGAAGTAGCCTTGTGGCTATTTTTTGATTATTGGTAATAGTAAATACGCTATTATATCCATGCAGCTGCAAGTGAACCTGTCTTAATCTTTGTCAAATTTCTGCTGCTGGGGACAGGAATGGCTTGAATTCACTTTTATTAGAGCAGTCCAGATTCAAACTATGCTCCACATTCAATGAATTAAATTTGATGCTATAACTGGCTTTTTTTTGTTGGGGGAGGGCAGCATTTGTTGTGCTAGGTGGGTAACAGGAATATAGTGCAGGTGGCAAATACAAACGGAATATACCTTCTTGCCTTTGAGGAAATTAAAGCCTGGTGGGGGGAGCAGGAAGTCATTCAACATCAAGATTAAAATAGCACCATGTGGCAGCTTGTAGTGCCCAAGGAGTGGCAGATACAAGAAATACTATAGGAGCTGAAAGAAACGGGAGAAGGCTGTGGGTTTGAATGGTAGGACTGACGCTTGGAATAGTCAAGCAATTCTCTTGTCTTCTGTCTTGTCTTACTGTTGTCCAGGCATCTTCTCTACTTCCCAGTTGTTTCCATACATGCCTTCAGTTCTATGGTCATTATCCTGATCTCCTGCTGGAACCTTGGATAGCACCTTTTGCCTTCTCCCTGCTCACTTCTCCCACTACTCCCAAGCTTTGATAGGTAAGGTTTTGTCTTATCTTGCCAGGGTTCAGACCTCTATCTCCTTGCCACTTCCCAGCCATTGCCACACCATGGTGCTGTATACCCTCCTGTTTTACAGCAAACTCTTATGTGTTATCTTCCCCCATTAGAATGTAAGCTCCCTGAGATCAGGGTCATCTTGTTTTCTTGTATTTTTATGTCCAGCTCTTAGCATAATGCCTAACACATAGGTTTAAGTGTTGAATAAATACTGTCTGTCTATTTATCTTTTGATCCAATTCATTCAACAGGCAGCCTAGACTATCTAGAGGGAGCTACACAGCTGTCAGGGGGTGATTAGTGTTAATCTTTCCAATAGCCGTGTTTTCCAGCTGCAGTTTCTTCAAACAACACCAAATTGAATTAGAAAAACCTGGCATTTCTAGGGGATGTCTTTGCTTCCTAGAGGGGCTATGTTTTCCTCTACTTTACGCTATAATCTACTCCATTTTTATTTGCTACCATAGTTTCTTGCTCTCTTCATACAACCCAGGGCAAGCTAACAATCATCTTCAAAAGCTTCTGCATTTATAGCTTTTCATTCCATGTGATACAGCTTTTAAATTGTCTTGAATTTAGCTGTAGGCTTTGTGTAAAGCAAAAGCCTTTAATTACTCCGTTGAACCAACAGCCTTGACTCTCTTTCTTGCCTTGGAAAACATGTATGCCAGATATGTAAATCTTGCTGCAACCCACTCATGCCAATTAGGTCTTGCACAATTTAGTAAAGAGAAGATTATGCTTTTAAATTCTGCCTGGAAACTTCAGGATGCATGGACCAAAAGGGATTACTGTCAGATTTGTTCTCTGCTTTCCTACTGTCCTCTCATTCTTTACATGAATATGCAACCATCTGTTTTACTTGGGCATAACCAAGTAAATTTAGCATTATTATTTTAATAAAAAAACAAAAATTAGCATTGTTATTATTTTAATAACAATAACTGTTAACATACTAAACAACAAATTACTCAAACTTGTTACTACCTGCGTGACCTTGGGCAGGTCATTTATCCAAGTCAGTTTCCTCATTTGCAAAACAATGGGGTTGGACTAGAAAAATGCTAAAGTATCATCAAGCTGTAAATAAATATATGTGTAACTTTCCTTGTTCTCTCTTTGGACAAATGACCTCTATTTATGGCGGTCATTGACTCTTGCATTTATGTTAGGTTTAGAGTTTCTAGGAAAATCAATTTTAGTATCACCCTGAGAAGTAGATGAATGTCATCTGTCTGCAGTCAGGTTTTCTGAATCTCTGGGTCATCTAAGAGTCGTCTAATCCAACACATACCTGCCTGAGACTACTTGGTTTGGTGACTTTGAGCCTTCCCTAAACTCTACACCCAATGGTGGGCTAATAAATGTTTGACAACCAGCTCTCCTAAAAAAAGTATGCATGACACATTTTTAAGTTTAATTTATATTATTAGCTTTTTCTCTATCACTTCCTTTAGTCCAGATTAGCAGTTCTCAACCTGTGGGTCGTGACCCCTTTGGGGGTCAAACGACCGTTTCACAAGGGTCACAGGGGTCGCCTAAGACCATCAGAAAACACATATTTCCGATGGTTGTAGAACTGAGACATTGCTCCTCTATCCGTCTCCAGGCAGGTCCACCCACATGCAGATACACCCACATACAAGTATTAAAGGGTCACAGCATTAGGAAGATTGAGAACCACTGGTGTAGACAATCAACAAAAGAATAAATCAAGCCATGACTTATAGCATTTTCTGATTTCCAAGGTATAAATGGTTACACTGAAGATTTAACAGTTGGCTTTCCAGAGCTGTACCAAGCTCTGCAGCCCTTCTTATCAAAGAGGTTTATCTGCAGTACCCACTTATAAAAAAAAGTACTTGAATGTGGGCCATTATGAGCATTCCTGCCAATAAAAATATGTGCTTTTATTTTATAAAGTTCTCTCAAAAAGAGACTCTCATTGTACCTTTCAGTCTTATATGTTATGCCTTTGGTATCTACTTATCTTAACTCCTCTTTAAACAGAGCTCTAAGACCCTTTGTACTCAGGGCAAGTACCATAAATCATATTTTGGCCAAGGTATGAAGAGACCCACTTGAGCCAGAGGTGAGTGAGAAGCTAACTCCAAAACTACCATCTGAAATTTCTGACTTTAATTACTCTTACTAAGTAGGTGCTAAAGTGTTGTTTTTCATGCTGTTGAACACTACAAGGGCCATCATCACTCTGTTTTAATACCCTGTTGCAAAGCCCTTTTCACCCAGCCTTGGTTATTGTCAGTCTCTCAACTAGGATGTATTGATGACCTACTATGTGCCAGGTACTCTGCTAGGCACTAGTCCCATTTTCTATCAGGTAGTAGCCCCTCATTCTCTGACCATATGAAATAGTCAGGTTTTTTTTTCTTCCTTCTCATCCTCTGTTTTTTCTTCCTTCTCATCCTCTGTTTTTTCAGTAGAAACCAGACATCAAGGTTTAGGTTATATTTCAACAGGCTACCAGCACACTTCTCACTGGCTTAGTTCACCAGAGTTGCCTTCATTAATTAGGTTTTTCTCAAGGATTCCAGCATGTCTTCTTCAAGCAAGCCACTTTGACCAGTCAAATATTTAATATAATTCCTTGATAGACTAGCTTATCTACTCTCTTTGGCCATACTACCAAAGAGCCTGACTTATCATTTATGATCTTATATCGGGGCAGAATTTTTGGCTCCTGACCACTGAATTCATTGCTCTTTCTGACTTTTAAAAGCACACCCACCTCAGAGGCTGTGACCCAGTGGACACTGTAGTAATTTGATTATTTATTAAGGCAATACAGTAGGTTATCATTACCTTCATAGATCAGGATTAATTCAAAGCAAATTACAAAGATCACCTAAACTCCCTTATTTCCTCTATCCCTACTCTCCTTGGTCTGAATTTCATATACCTGCCAAGATCAAATATAAAACCCTCTACTTGCCTTTTAAATCTCTCCATAACCTTTTTACCTAACTCCCTCTATGTACTATCCCATAACTCTGGCCTCCTTGTACAAGACACTCCATCTCTTCACTCTGTGTATTTTCATGGTTGTCCTCCATGCCTAGAATCTTCACCTTCCTTATCTCTGCCTCCTGGCTTCCTTCAGGTCCCAGACAAAAATCTGCCTTCTGCAAGAAGCCTTTCTCAGCCCTTGATCACACTAATGTCTTCCTTCTGAGATTATTTCTAATTTGTCCTGTGTTTCTTTTGTTTTTATATAGTGTTTGCATGTTGTCTCCCTTCTTCCCTCTATTTGATAATGAATTTCTTGAGGGCAGGGTACCTGTTGCCTTGGTACATATTAGTCACTTAATAAATGCTTGTTGATTTGACTTGATTTAATTGGTACACAGATAAATAAATACAGGATCATTTGAGGAAAGAGAGAGCTCCAAAAAGTAGAGGGATCAAACTAGAAATCCTTAGCATAAGGAACTCTTGGTGTGGGAATTGCCTTCTCTAGTGCAGACTGGCAATTTCTCTGCAACTTAGAGGATTAGAGAGTGGGCTAGGGCCCTGAGAGGCATTTGTGCATGGTCCCATAGCTACTGTGTGTTAGAAACAGTGCTCAATACCGGGTCTTCCTGGTTCCAAGTCAGGCCCTTTATCTACTCCATTACAGTGCCTCTTCTTGGCTAGAAATACAAAGGTCTGTTTCAAAGGGCATGGATTTTAGATGGGCAGGACTTGAAGAGCAGGCCTTTTACCTCTCAAAATGGTACATGCAGCACTTGTGTGCCTTATTGTGTGTGTGTGTGTGTGTGTGTGTGCACATGTGTGTGTGTATGTATTCAGTTTGAGTCAGGTCTTCCTGACTTTAGACCCAGTGCTCTATTCACTGCTTCACCTATAGTACATATAATAAACGTATATATACATATATTTATAATGTGTCACATATATGTGTATACAACAATCACATATATATGCACATAGTATATATCACATATGCATATACATACATGTACATATATACATTATGTTATGTGTGTGTATGTATACAAACATATATACATGGTCAGCTAGGTGGAGCAGTGGATAGAGCACTGGGTCTGAAGTCAGGTAGACCTAAGTTTAAATATATTAAATATATCACATGTGTATACATACATATACATATAATGTAGTATACATGTATATATACATATACGTATAAGTATGTATTGTATATATGCATATATATTTATGTACATATACACATACACATATACACATAAATATGGACAGCTAGGTGGCACAGTGGATAGAGCACTGGGCCTGAAGTCAGGAAGACCTGAGTTCAAATATATATTATATATGTAAATATATGATATGTTATATGTGTATATATACATATATAATACATTATATAATATTATATGCTATATTATACGAGGTGTCCCTAAAGTCTGGACAAATAGGGCATCTCATTAATTATGCATATTTTCAAGAAATGAAACGAATGAAATTTTCACCAATGTTTTATTTAATTAGCATAAATTTTAGCCATGAAAATTTCATATGAAATTAAAGCTTTCATTAGTATGGGGACTATTTTCCATATTAATGAGATTAATTTAATTTAATTAGTAAATGAGATTTCCTATGTGTCTCCTATGTCTTCTTATGTTTTCCTATGAAAACTCATT
>JAQQSU010007093.1:0-13325 GCA_028627135.1 Pseudochirops cupreus | reverse complement strand
ACACACGATGTGTCTGTGATTGTGTACAGGTTTTGCCTGGTTCTGCTCTTCTCACTAAGCATCAGTTTGTATAAGCCTCTCCAGGTAATTATGAAGTCCATCTTCTTCCCGTTTCTTATAGCACGATAGTATTCCATTACATTCATATACCACAACTTGTTTAGCCATCCCCCAATTGTTGGGCATCCCCTTAATTTCCAGTTTTTTGCCACCACAAGGAGAGCTGGAATAAATATTTTTACCTTAATTTCTCCTTTAGGAATGTAGATGCTGTGCCACTTGATGCATAAATGTTTAGTAATGATATTGCCTCATTTTTGATGGTGCCTTTTAGCAAGATATAGTTTCCTCCCTTATCTCTTTTAATTAGATCTATTTTTGCTTTTGTTTTGTCGGAGATAAGGATTGCTACACCTGCTTTTTTTACTTTAGCTGAGGCATGATATGATATATTTTACTCCAGCCTTTTACCTTTACACTGTGTGTATCTCCCTGTTTCAGATGTGTTTCTTGTAAACCAAGACTTCACTTTATAGAGCTAGACAAGACAATAATAAAATTCATTTGGGGAAGGGTAAGAACGGCAAGAGAAATGGAAAAAAAAGAAGAGTGAGGGGGGAATAGCCCTTCCAGACCTCAAACTACATTATAAAACAGTAACAATCAACATTATTTGATTAAAAAATAGAAAAGTAAATTAATAAAATGGACTAGATAGGTGAGATACAGAAAATTTGAGCTCAATAACTCAGTGTCAGATAAACCCAGACATAAACTGCTTGGGGAAGGACAAAACTTCAGAGAAAACTGGGAGTCAGTTTACCAAAAAAAAAAAAAATTGGACTAGTATCCCAAGCCCCAAATGGATGCTTAACTTATGCTTAAAAGGAACATGACAAAAAAGTGGGAAAATGAATAGAAGTATCTTTCATAACTCTAGGCAGGACAGAATTCTTGTGGAAATAGGAGAGAGATTACGACAGATAAAAAAAAAGATAGTGTGATTATATAAGAATGAAAACCTTAGGAACTAACAAAATCAGTAAGTAGAGCTAGGAGAAGAATTGAAACTGTAAACTGGCAAAGTTCTTTGCAACAAATATCTCTGATAAATGATATTCAAGTTACGTAGAGAATTGACACAGCTATGTAAGACCAAGAGCCATCACTCAACAGGTGAAAGGAAATAGTTTTCAAAGAACTGCAAATATTTAAGAATTATATGAAAGATTGCTCTGAATTACTAATAAGGAAACATGTAAATCAAAACAACTATGAACACCCAGCAGCTTGTCAAAGATGACATAGATATAAATAAATGATGAGGGAGGAACTGAGGGAAGACAGGCATACAAATACACTGCTTTTGGAGCTGCAACCATTCAGAAAAACAATTTGAAATTATGTTTAAAATGATGTTAAGATTAACCAAGACAGTGGTTCTCAACCTTCCTAATGCTGCGACCCTTTAATATTCGTATGTGGGTATATCTGCATGTGGGCAGACCTTCCTGGAGACTGATAGAGGAGCGTGTTTCGGTTCCTAAGACCATTGGAAATACGTGTTTTCCGATGGTCTTAGGTGACCCCGTCTGATCCCGAAAGGGGTCGCGACGCACAAGTTAAGAACCGCTGAACTAAGATGTCCACACTCTTTGACTTATAGAAACCCCACGGCTAGGAACATACCCGAAGGAAATAAAAGATGAATAAAAAGCTCATATATATCAAAATATTCACAGCAGCACTTTTTATCAAGGTACAACATTGGAATCCAAGGTGCTATCATCGGAGGAATGATTAAACAAATTGTAGCATGTGAATGTAATGAAATCATATTGCATCATGAGAAAGAACAAGTGTGAAGAATTCCAAGGAGCATGGAAAGACTTATATGAACCAATACAGAGTGAAGAGAGCAGAACCAGGCAAACGATATATACAAAGCCTACAATAATGTAAATGGAAAAATCAGTAAACCTCAATTGAATGCCATGTAATTAAAATGACAAGGCATAGTTCTGAAGAAGAAATGAGAAAAAGCTCCCTCCTCTTGTTCCTTGCGTTTTGGAAGACCACTAGTGTGAGATGTCCCATGTGTTGTCAGATGCAGTTAATGTATTGGTTTGTTAGGCTGAACTGTTCTTTGTGGTTTGTCATCTTTGTTACAGGAGATGCCTTGCTGAGTACAGGAGAGTGGAATGGTATTTTCCAAAATGAATGTGTTCCCTAAAGCAAAGACATCAATATGATTTTTAAAAGAGAGAAGCAGAAGATGATGAATTTTGTAGGCTCTTAGATCCAGAATGTTTGGAGGGAAGTAAGGTACGTGTGTGGGGGTAGCCAGAGGAAGAAAAGAATTACTGTTATTAGGGTTGATTTTGTCTTTGTTTTGACTGATATTAAGTTAACTTGGGATATTTTTTAAAGGCCGAAGATACAGGATCAATTTTTCTGTTTCTGTATGAATTTGGGCAAGTGATGACAGTATTTTGTAAACTTAAGCCTGGGAAAAAATGTGAGCTAGGAAAAAAGCAGAGGGCAGGAGAAGAAAGATACTTGGAAATGATATAGCTTGGGGCTGATGTCACAGGATCATAGATCTAGGATTGGAGGGGACCTCAGAGGCCATCTAGTCCAACTTTCTTATTTTGCAGAGGAGGAAACTGAGGCCCAGAGGGTTTTTTTAAGGGTTTAAATATCACAATTTTTTATTTAGATAGATTTCAAAGATCATCTAGTTCAACCTTCTCATTTTATTTGTGAAGAAACTGAGGTCCAAGGGAGGGAAAGTGACTTTCCCAAGGCTACATCTACAATTACAGATAAGATCTAAAAGGTAGCTCATTTTACAGAGGAGGAATCTGTGACCTAGAGAGGAAGATTGATTTGTCCAAGGTCACATAGGTGTTAAGTCTATTTCTTCTCATAAGGCATGTGAATATAATGAAATAATATTGCATCATGAGAAAGAACAAATGAAGAATTCCAATGAGCATGGAAAGGCTTATATGAACTGATACAGAGTGAAGTGAGCAGAACCAGGCAAACCTAGAAGCCTAGATGTAGAGCTTGCAGGGATCTCAGGGACCATCTACTCTTTGTTGTGGTTCAGTCATTTCAGTCCTGTCTTACTCTTTATGACTCCATTTGGGGTTTTCTTTTTATATGTAATCATTTTTGGGAGGCAATTGGGATTAAGTGACTTGCCCAGGATCACACAGCTATTACGTGTCTGAGACCAGATTTGAACTCAGGTCCTCCTGACTCCAGGCCTGGTGGTCTATCTGCTGTGTCACCTAGCTACCCCATTTGGGGTTTTCTTGGCAAACATACTAGAGTGGTTTGTCATTTCCTCCTCCAGCTCATTTTATAGATGAGGAAATTAAAGCAAACAGGGTGAAGTGACTTGCCCATGGTCACACAGTTATGAAGCGTCTGAGGCTAAATTTGAACTCAGATTTTTTTGACTCCAGGCCCAAAGTTCTATCCACTGCAGTGCCATCTAGCTGCCTGCCATCTAGCCTAGGGATCCATACACTTTTTGTGTCCTGGACCCCTTTGACAAGTTGGTGGATCCTATGGATCCCCTTTCAGAATCATGTTTTTAAATGTATGAAATAAAATACACAAGATTACAAAGGAATCTTTTTTGATAACTTCTTTGAAATAGAGTTTAAAATATTTTTAAAACCAAGTTCGTGGACCTCAAGTTAAGAGCCCTAGATCTAGCATAACCACCTCATTTTATAGAGGACATTAAGACCCAAGAGAAGTTAAGCATAGATTCAAGCTCATGCACTAAATGATACAAGTAGGATTTGAACCCAAGTCATCTGACTGTAGAAATATGGTTCATTCCATTGCATTCTCCATGCTTAGCAACACTAGTATGAAGGCCAATGGCATTGAATAATTGAGTTCTACCTCTAGTTCAGTTACTAACAGCCACAGGACCTTAACTCCTTTAACCTCTCCAAGCCTTGCTTTTCTTTGCTACAAAATGGGAATAATAATTGGTATTTTGTCTGAGATTGTGAGAATCAAAGGAGGAAACATCTATGAAAATACAGAAGACTGCATTAATGTAAGAGATTTATCTATTTAATGCCTGTAGTCTGAACAAAAGTAGAAAATTTAGGAAAATTTAGGGATGAGAGGGTTCTTAAAGATCCTTGAGTCTAGACCCTTCGTTTTATGGAGGAGCAAACTGAGTCTCAGGCAAGTTAAGTGACTTGCTCAAGGTAAAACATAGGATTCTAGATCTAGAACTGGAAGAGACCTTTGGGTCTAACTCTGTCACTTTATAGAAGAAATTGAAACCCAGAGAGAAGTGATTTTGCCTAGATTATGTAGCTAATAAATGCTAGAGCTAGGAGTTCAACAAATCTCCCCTGACTCCTAGGTTCTTCTCACTGTGACTATCTTCCATTTTTGCTGCATATACCTTGCATGTAAATTTTTTGCATATTGTTCCAGTTAGAATGTGAACTCAATACTACTACTAGGCTTGAACCCAAAAGAAATCAAAGAAAGAAGAAAAGGGCCTATATCTATACATACATACATATGTACACACATGTGTGTATATACACACACACACACACACACACACACACACACACAAATCTTTTTTTTTGTAGTGGCAAAGAACCAGAAACTAAGAGTGTGCCCATCAATTAGGGAATGTATGAACAAATTATGTTATATGAATGTAATAGAACACTATTAGATCCTAAGAAATTATGAAAGGGACAGTTCCTGAGAAACCTGGGAAGATTTGTATGAACCAATGAAGAGCGAAATGATCAGAACCAGGAGAACCAATTGCACCGTAACAACAATGTAAAGACAAACAACTTTGAAAGACTTAGGAACTCTAATCAATGCCGTGATCAACCATGACACCAGAGAATCCATAATGCTATCTACCTCTTAACAGAGAGATGATGGACTTGTGGTGACAATTGAGACCTTTTTGGATGTGGCCAGTCTGGGGATTTGTTTTGCTTAACTGTGTATATTTGTTACAAAACTTTGGTTTTTCTCCTCCTCCCCTCAAAGCAACGGTAAAGGAGAGCAAATGATTTTTATTAATTGAAATAAATATTTTTTTAGAAAAAGAATGTGAACTCCTTGAGGGCAGGGACCCTGTTTTGGCTTGTTCTAGTGCTTAGTTGAATACCTTATACACAATAAGCACTTGTTGACAAACTGATCTTTATACCACGCAGTGATACTGGGCTACTGAAATTCAAATGAGATGTGCGGTTGGAGAAGGCTTAGTGGGACTGCTCTGTTACACTCTGGCTAGAATGGGTGCAGAAGGAGTCTGCTCCCTTTTTGGGCCTAAAATCAATTTGATCTAGTTCAAGAAATATCTATTCTGTGTAAAGCTCTGAGCTCAGAGCTGGAGGATACAAGTCTGTCTTAGAAGTTTCTAATCCAAAAGGGGGGCATGGAATGTACACTATGAGACGAAGGTGAGTGCCGGACAATAGGGCACAACAGGGAAAAGGGTTAGCACCGACATTCTGGTGATGGGCTACAGAGTGAGATGCTTAGGAGCTGATGAGCTCAGCTCCTGGCTATGTTCATTGGCTTGGAGTTGGACACAAACAACCAGAGAATCACTCTCCTAATCGCTCTGCGGCTGGGAGATTAGAATGGACTCAAGGGGCTTTGTTAGCTTTGGCATGTAATTCCAAGTCGAGCAATTAAAAGCAACTTTCTTGCAAACCCCTAAAGATGCCACACCGGGCATTGTTAAGAGGGTTGGAAGAGCTCTGGGCTTCACTGGAAACTTCTAGCCCAGTAATGAATGACTTGCTAATTGTAACCAGTGGGGGAAATTTAGAACTTTCCCTGGCAAAGAGAGAATAGAAACTTTGCAGGCTTAGAACAAAGGAGATGTTCTAAACAAATGCAAGAGCAACCCCCTCCCCCAAAGGATAGGGTTTAACTTTGAAAACTTATCAAGTCATAGCATAGTAGAATTGGAAGGGACCTCAGAGATCATTTAGTTCAAGGATTTTTAATGTTTTTGCATCATCATGAACCCCTTTGGCCATCTGCTGAAGCCTATGGATGGTCCCCTTCTCAGATTATTTTAAATCATAGAAGTGTATGCTAGATTTCAGACTTTTTGTTGTTCAGTCATTTCAGTCATGTCTGACCCTTTGTGACCCCATTTGGGCTTTTTGGGCAAAGATACTGGAGTGGTTTGCCATTTCCTTTTCCAGTTCATTTTACAGATGAAGAAACTGAGGCCAACAGGATTAAGTGACTTGCCCAGGGTCATACAGCTAGTAAGTATCTAAAGCCAGATTTGAACTTAGTTCTTCTTGACTACAGACTGGGTACTCTATGCACTATAGCACCACCTAGCTGCCCTCTGTCTCTCTGTGTCTCCAAGCAATTCTCTAAGATTATCAATTATGGAGAAGGAAAAAACTCAAAAACATATAAGAAAGTCAGTTGTTGCATGCAGTATTGCCCACACCCATAGTCCCTTGCGTCTTGAAGCAAGCCAGAAGAAGTGTCAAACTTGATCAGTCTATTTCCACAGCATTCAATTGTGTTGTGACTTTTTCTAGTTACATTGTTGTAGTCACTGTATATATGGCTTCCCTGGCTTCCCTTTTTCATGTCTGAGAGAGAAGGAAAAGTGGGATGGGTGAGGGCAAGGGGAAGGCAAGAAGAAGAGAGGGAGAAGGAAAGGTGGAGTAAGAGAAAGAATATCTATCTTGGAGAGGCAATGTTACACAGTGGATAGTGCTCAATGAGAAGTGAGGGAGATGGGATCCAGTACTGTCTCTGCTCGTAGCTGTGGGACCTTGGACAGGTCACTTAACTCCTCTGAGCCTGAATTTCCTCGCCTGTAAAATGTGGATAATAATATTTGTACTGGCCTCATAGAATTTTTCTGAGGCTGAAAGGAGATAATATATGTGAAGAGCTTTATAGAGTCATAAAGCTGAAAACTATATTAAGTCTTTTGGGCACCTTGTATAAATGTCAGTAATGACCAGATATTCTAACCTTCTTTATTTTACAAGAGTGGAATCTGAGGCCTAGAGAGGTCACATGCCTTTCCAAAGGTGACACTCAGCTAGGAAGCTAAAGAGCTGAAATTTGAACACAGGTCTTCGAACTTTAGATCCAGTATAGGCTAAGACTATTACCCTCTACCTGGCATCTGGGCTTGGCAAGCAGCTGCCATCTAGCTTCAAGGGAACCTGAGAAGGAACCAGATCAGGTGATATTGGAACTCACCTTGGCTCCTTCACCCAATCACAGACTCAGAAATGGAAAGGTCTCCAGAGGGGCATCTCATCCCACATGGACACGAAAAGGAGTCCCTTCACCAAGATCATTAAGGAGTGTTCTTCTAGCTTCTTCTTGAAGACTCAGAACTAGTGATCTCCAGTCTTGGTTGTAGTCAGGACAGTCTTTTAATCTCTAGCTTAGAGATGCTAGAATTCACTTTTGGGCCCAAGCCAGCACTAAATTCTAACACAAATGTAACAGAAAAGAATTGGATGGGCAAGAGCCGGCCGGCGGTGGTGAAAGATATAGCTTTTGGACACTATGAGGAGCCTCCCCATTTCTTTTCACTGTTCTTGCCCATTTCCCACACATATACATATCTTGGGAGGAAGCAGAACCATAAACCCAGAAAGGTTCCTCCTCACTGGAGGTCTTTAAGAAGAGGTTAGAAGACTTCTCGTTAGTGATGTTAGTGCTGGCATGGTCATTTATATTTTGATCATAACAACTCTTGATAACCTTCTACAAAGGCAGAGAGGAGTTCTGATCTATATCAGCAAAGGGAGTGCTCATAATAGTGAAATAATAGATCAGAAAAAGGAAGGAAGGAGGGAGGGAGGGAAGGAGGAATGGAAGAAGGAAGGAAAGATGAAGGGAAGGAAGAAGAGGGAAGGAAGGAATAAAGGAGGGAGAGAAGGAGGAAGGGAGGAAGGAAGGAAAGAAGGAAGGTAGGAAGAAAGGATGGAGGGAAGGAGTAAGGGAGAAGAAAAGAAGGAATGAAAGAGGAATGGAGGGAGAGAAGGAGGAAGGGAGAAAGGGAGGAAGGAAGGGAGGAAGGAAAGGGGTAAAATGAGAGGCCTATGTCTAATGAAACCCATGTGTTATGAGGCCTGTCCCCTAACATGTAGCATGGAGTGTCCTCATGGGGCTCAAAGTGAGGCAGAATAGACCTCTCTAGCCCTCTTTTTGCCCCACCCTTCTCCAAGGGAGATTTTAATTCCTGCTAGGAGGGGAAGCAAGACATTGGGACAGGAGGCTACTCTCCTTGACTCAGAGACAGGGACTACCAGGCTTGAATTATACTTATCTGCTTCCTTAAATATTATTAGTCTATGGGGTATGATCAGGTTCAATCAAACCTATGATTGTAGTTTCATTAAATGGGGGGGGATGGGACAGGGGTTATAGAAAGAAGGAAGGAAATAAGTATTTATTAAGGGCCTAGTATGTGCCAGGCACTGTACTAAGGGCTTTTCAAATATTTCATTTAATCCTTGGCAGCTAGGTGGTACAGTGGCTACAGTGCTGGGCCCAGAGTTAGGAAGACTCCTTTGTTTGAGTTCATATCTGGCCTCAGATACTTCCTAGCTATGTGACCCTGGGCAAGTCACTTAACCCTGTTTGCCTCACTTCATCTGTAAAATGAGTTGGAGAAGGAAATGACAAGTCAATCCAGTATCTCTGCCAAGAAAATGCCAAATGGGGTCACAAAAAGTCAGACACCACTGAAAAGTAGCTAAACAACATACAATACAACAACCTTGCAAAGTAGGGGCTATTATTACCCCCATTTTATAATGAAGGATACTTAGGCTGAGAATATTTAACTTACCCAAGCTCACACAGTTAGTAAGTGTCAGAGGCAGGATTTGAATTTAGGACTCCCTATCCATTACGCCACTTAGCTGGCTCAGCTCATAGTAAGACAGCATCTATTCTTGGAAAGGATCAAAGATATTTTTAAAAATAAAATCCAACCTCACATGTCTAGTAAGCAGTCAAGCAGTCTTTTCATTCCAAAGCTAGTCAGCAATAACTCCCATTTACTCTTTGTGTAATGTGCTCATAGGCATCATTGTGTCTCTCCTTTGAGTGAGAGCCAGCTACAACACATGGCATGCAAGGAACCAGGAAGGACTGGAGCAAAGGATTTTATAAAGTAAATGTGTGCCTGAAAAGAAAATGGGCTGGTCATGTGGCAAGAGTGAGATGTAGCCCATACACATCCCTCATGCCCATGGGCAACCAGTGAGGATGACAAAAGGAAACAAGAAAGGCTCCTCAGCATGTTGGACTTCCTTTGGTGAACTTAGTGGAGGAGTCAGACAGGGTAGGTAGGTTTAAATGGTTTGCTATCTGCATCAATGGAGAGAGAGTCCAAATGGACGAGATCTCAGATCCATTGGAATCTCTGAGTATATGGGTTAAGCTTTTCCTCACCTTTGATATAGGGGGCACACACACTATCCCCCTCCATTTTACAGATGAGCAACCAGAGGTCCAGAGAAGTTATCTTGTATTACACACTTATAATAAGTGTCAGAGATGGAACTTGAATCCTGTTCTTACTGGCTCTAAGACCAGTAGTGTTTCCGCTGTATCAAACATGGTGATCTGTGCCATTTTGGAGGAGGATGAACATAGATAAGATCTTTGACCCTTTTGACATACTGAAATGTATGAGCAATTTGTGTGTTATTTGATAAGGTTGTGACAGACTCTAAGTATAGCTGACAGGGAGGTGGGGAGGGCAGAGCTTGTAGTAGAGATGTTTCATTAGAGATTCCTAACAAGTGGAGAACATTGAAGGGATCTCAAGTGCTTAAGTGGGAGTCAATCTTTGCTAACTTGGACAAATCTTTTCCCCTCTCTGGGGCTCAGTTTCCCCACTTATAAAGTAAGGGGGAGGGGTGAACAAGATGATCTCAAAAGTCTTTACTACCTGTGACAGACTGGTATTGAGGAAAGAGCACTGGACCTGCAGACACTTAAGCACTTACTAACCATTTTGCCTCGGACAAGTTCACTATCTCACTCTGAGGTTCAGTTTCCTTATCTACAAAATGAAGATTAAAAAACCTTTTAAAAGCATTCTAAACATGATCTGCTGTTGTTACTGCAAATTCTTACACTGCCTATGGGCATAGCCCATAGGGCACTGTACTCGGAGTGATGAAAACGTTAGTTTCAAATCCTGCCTAGACAAATACTAGCTGCTACCCTGGACAAGTCACTTCCCCTCTCTGGACCTCAGTTTCCTCATCTGTAACAAGAGGGAGTTGGAACTAGAAGGCTTTTGAAGTCCCTTCAAGCTCTAGAGCTATGATTCTAAGTCAAGGTGCATATGAGCAATTTGTGCATGGGTGTGTGTGTGTGTGTGTGTGTGTGTGTGCAATTCAAGGCACTCTACAGATGGAACTTGTTAGGGGGTCTATAAGGAACTGTCCATTCTGCAGCCAATATCACCCTCTGCTGGATGGGACAGGTCATGACTGGTTCCTCAGAAACAGTTCTCAGCTCAACAACTAACACAGAAAGCCCCCGTCACTAGTGGAGATCTGGAGCCTGGAATATTTGAATCCAGGTTCCTTATACCACTGGAAGACTCCTCTCTGAGGCTCCATGATGCCCAGCCAGATGTTTGAAACTCTTTCTGACTCTGAAGGTTCCAGATTAGAAGGTGACTCTCCTGCCTTCTAAGTCAAAAGAATTCACCAGTCCTTACCACTTAGGTGCCCACTTTGTCAGAACCAGTCCTTAGGCAAAATTCTTTTTAAAAAATAGTTTGGAAGACTTCTGGAAGAAGGAAGAGTGAGTGGTTGATTGAATCTCAGCATAATTCCCAACCCTACTCATGACCATAAAGCAACAAGAAGTTAACCAAATAAAATATTTAACATTACATGAAAAGAAGAAAAACACCTCCACACAATGTAAAATCTTCATAAATAATAGCAGAAAGCTACAAGAATAACTCACTCCCCCTACCATTACCTTGTCCCTCACCCAGACTTCCCATTGTAACTGATCCTAATAATTCTACATCTCAAACTTTGTATGTAGTGGCTATTATGCTTCAGTCTCACTCCACTATCCTCCACCCCTCAGTGGAGGGGAGCACTGAACTCACTCAACCTTACAATGGAAAGGATAGGCAATAATGGAGGGGATAGAGACTCTACATTACAGAATTAGAAGACTTCTCTGGCAAGGGAAGGGGGAGGATACAAATACAAACTCTGTGGAGTTTTCATGTTTCAGAGATCCAACCAAACCTCCTTTTTCCTGATACACATATCCACATGCATAAGATTGAGGTGGTCAGCAAGGGTTTCTCAGCCTGGATAGAATAATATGGGTGACAATGGATAGGGGAGGGGACGAATGGTACAAGGGACATGTAAAGTGAACAAAAGGGATCTCCAAACTCCAAAGGAAACAGAAATACAAATAACAGATACATTTTACAGGACTCCAAGAAATAATGGAATGGCAACAAGAAATTCTGGAATGATTCAGAAGAGAAAATAATCACAAGAAAAAATTGGGATGGAAATCAAAGCTCTCAAATAAGGAATAAGGAAGACAAATGAAGACAGCAGGAGAGTAGACAAATTAGAACAAATGACAGAGAATAGCTACATAACAGAAGAGGCTCTGAAAAAGGAAACTGGTAGAGTTGTAATTCAAAAACACAGAAGTGGAAGAAAAAAAGAAAGAACAGAATCAAAAGATAAGAACATTGGAAAAAGACAAGTTCTGTTGAGTGACTAACTGGAGATAAGGTGTATAGAGATAATCAAGGAATCATAGCTTTCCCAGAAAAAAAAAACAATGATGAATTAAATAGCCTGAGTGTCATACTTAGGGAAAAATACAATAAAATTCTCCCAAATAGTGGAAATAGTGGACCAACTAAGGACTGATAGAAGACAGATTGTTGACAGAGTGCAAATGCACATTTAAACCACTAAAGAATTTAGTAGTTATACTTTGGAATTTTGGAATCAAACAATAAATCCTGTAGGCAGCCAAGAAAAAGGCCTTCAGATATCAAAGAAAATCAGTTTTAATAGTCTAGGACAATATGCCTAGAACTAGCCTACATGTCTATGTCTATGAACATGTCTATGAAAAATTAAATATGAGATTGGAATAAGATATTTCAAGAAAAGAAGGTAGAGTAGCACTCCCAAAATAATACATCCTATGAGTAATGGAATTTTTTTTAAAAAATCATTTAAGTTAGCCCTTCATAAGAAACTAAAGGTGATCAGGGTCTTTGACATGCAAACACTTCAAGCAAAAGAAACTCATGAAAGGCAAATAAATATTGTTAATGAGAACAATATTAACAGTATTGTTAAATCTTCTAAGGGCAGAACAAAGTTATTTTTTTTAACCATTCATACTGGTTGATTACCACAGAGAGGACACAGAGTGAATATATTGTTGGGGAGAAAAAGAATCTAAGGGGTTGAAGATTTATGGGAGCTAAAGATCCAGGAGGAAGGAAAGAAGAATTTAATGAATATTCTGTGGACTAAAATCCACCTTCCTTCATAATTAAATCAATATATTTGTGGGTATAGAGAGTACAATGCAGGGGCAAATCACTGAGGGAGAAAGGACTGGAGAGATGAAGAGAACTGGACATATATTCCCATATGTGCTAAATTCAAGAGGAAAAGGGTAAGTGGTGTCTTGATCTGCCTATGGGGCTGTGAGAAAGGTTAAAAGCAATGGGATGGAGAATTAGAGAGGCCAGGGAGTCAGGTCTTACTCTAAGAGGGGAAGAAAGGGAGTATTTTAAGGTGCATTCCCAAGGAGTTGGGGGAGAGTGACTGGTGCTTCACAGTGGGTATAATTTTTAGGAGCAGGGTGGGTAGTGGGAATTCAGTAGATCCCATTGTCCAAACAAGGGTCGTACTTCCCATCACCACATTCTATAGAAGGGTAAGGATCCCCATAGAGAGCCTAGTGTAGAAAGTAATTTTACAGAAATTGGATACAAGGAAATAACAAGTGGAAAGGAATAGAAATCTTAAATACGTCTTACCGATGCAACAAAATAGTACTTAATTCAAGGACCATGTAATGATACTGGGATTTGAAGATCTTCCACGCCCCTTGAGCTTGCTGATGTAGCAGGAAGGGGTGGAGCAAGAGAACGCCGGAACCAAGCTAGTCTCCGTACGGTGCTGACTGGAAGCGGCGTCAGTTGCGTGCGTGAGGAGAGGAGGATCTTTGCCTGAGGTAGCCTGTCCTGTTTGAAG